>VNJS01007158.1:0-27102 GCA_008042575.1 Drosophila watanabei
AAACCGCGAGGAATACATAAATTGATTGATTGATTTAATGAATGATTGATTAATGCATTTCAGTTGCAAATTCTCCCATGCAGAATGCAGCAGCGGCAGCCATATGCGCGAGCAGACTCTAAAAGCTGAAAGTGCACTTGGGAAACGTTCAGGAAAATTATTAAATAATTTTGATTAGAACTTTAGAAAAGTATTTTTTAGTATTTTATTATAATTTTGTGAGCTAAATCGATTCGCCTGATGATTTAACAATAAATAACAGTTATAGAAAAAGAGAGAGAGGGAAAAAGTGTGAAAAAATATTAAATAATTTTGAATAGAACTTTAGAAAAGTATTTTCTAGTATTTTCTTTTAATTTTGTGAGCTAAATCGACTCGTCTGGTGACTTAACTATAAATAATAGTTATGGAAAGAGAGAGAGGAAAAGTTTAGGAAAATTTTTAAATAATTTTGATTAGAACTTTAGAAAAGTATTTTCTAGTATTTTTTTGTATTTTTTTGAGCTAAATCGATTCGCCTGATGACTCAACTATAAATAATAGTTATGGAAAGAGAGAGGGATAGGAGAAAAGTTTGGAAAAATATGAAATAATTTTGAATAGAACTTTAGAAAAGTATTTTCTAGTATTTTCTTTTAATTTTGTGAGCTAAATCAACTCGTCTGGTGACTCAACTATAAATAATAGTTATGGAAAGAGAGAGAGATAGGAGAAAAGTTTGGAAAAATATGAAATAATTTTGATTAGAACTTTGGGAAAGTATTTTCTAGTATTTTATTTTATTTTTTTGAGCTAAATCGTTTCGCCTGGTGACTCAACTTCAAATAATAGTTATGAAGAAAGAGAGAGATGCTACCTTCTGCCTATTCAAGAACTTTTCTTTAGGCAATAAAATATTATAGCCTTGAAGTCAGTTACATAAATATTTTAAAATTTTCTTTAAATTCCCCATTTAATTTCCAGCAAAGTTCCCTTTCCAAAATTTCCCATTATTTTCCGCTGTGTGCTAGCAAAGTTGGAGTGTGCAGAAGGCGGCCTTCAGTGGCAGCCTTCAGCCTGCAGCTTTTAGCCTTCGGCTCCTCTCGAGTGCCAGACAGGCGAACGGGGGAGCCAGGGCGACACCGGAGTCTGCAGGCGAAGAAGGAGGGAGAGGCAAAGAGAGAGAACTGGCGAGGTCCTGGCGAATGGCAATTATTGCTGAAGGAAGCTGCAGTTGAAGTTCCGTTTGGCCGTGGCATTGTCGGAGTGCCTCCCGTACAGAGGAGGCGATGCACTCGACCGGCAACTGCTTTAAAATGCATTTTCAATTAGGCATAATTTCAGACAGCTTCGCATATATTTACCCCATGTACTAGGCACCACCTCCAGCCAGTGATGTGTGAAAACATATCCAATTTGAACGTGATGTACGATGAAGCCGAGGGCTTTGATTGGGCTTATTTCGGTATTAGTTGAGGCCCTCAATGCATATTATAGTCCGAATGAAATATTTTCCATAATTGACTTGCGTATTTTGGAAATCATTTTGAGTCCTTTTGGATTTAATGTCTTGAACATAAACCCAACAATGTAGAAAATATTACTGATATTTAATAGTTTGTGATGTCCTTTTGGATTTGATGTCTTAAACATAGTAATGATTAATATGGAATTCAGTTTGTAAAGTAAATATTTGTACAATTAAAAAACAATTTATGCATTAAAAAATAATAAGTCGAATGATGTATGAACGAATATTATTCCAACATTTCTTATTCCAACAAAGCAAGCCTTTTGGTGTCTAAAATCAGACTATAAAATATTTATTTGTTGAAAATAAGTTTCTAAGTGTATTTGTAAGCCATAAAAGGAATAATATCCCTTAAGCAACCGATGTAATCGGACTTACAAGTATTCAAACATGTCAAGCCTCGTTTAAGGATATTACAATAAATATTTGCATACTTTTGGGCTCTTTTTACAAATGATTTGAAATCTCTAAAGATGCTTGTGATTCTAAAGAAAACCTTAAAAAGAACACATTTCTTATTGAGAGTTATTTCTCCCCTATCTTTATATAGCATCTCTATCTTATTAAATATAAAACCTGCAATTTAAATCCTTTCAAATAGAAAAGTCCTCATTCTTAATGAATTTCCCACAAAAATGCGTAAAAACTTTAATGAGATATATTCAATGCGTAAAACTGTTTCCTTTCGCAAGCGAAACAAATTAGTGAGCACATCGGCAAAAGCCGCAAAGCGTAAAGGGGAAGAAATTCCAGGGGGGGCAAGAAGAAGGACCTTTCGCATATATTCCTCCCATCCTTGCAATATAATATTGTACGGCAAAACAAAGACAGCAACAACAGAGAGCAGAAACACAAAAAAAAAGAAGAAAACTTGCACAAGGTTTTTAATAACGTGGAAAACACAAGGAAAAAGCAAATATTGATGCAAGCCGCAAATTTCAATTAAGAACAGGAAGAAGAAGCAGACAGGACATCGGCGCCGGCAGAGGCAGCAACGTCGCGACGCCAGCGTCAACCGAGGCAGCGACATCGCCTGCGAGAGAGAAAGGCGAGCTGAGGAAAGCCAACCAAAGTGACAGAGAGAGAGAGCGAGAGAGAGAGCACGCGACAACGAGAGAGAGTGCGAGACGAGAAGAAGAGCGCAGGCAGAAGTGCCTGTAAAACATTTGATGTAATAAAATAACGTATACGCCATGGCGGCAGTGGCGGCGGTGAAGGAAGTACAAATGTGGAGAAATCCACCCCCAAAGGATCAGAAAATACAAAAAAAAAAAAAAAACAGCAGCGAACAATAAGAGCAATTTAAGCCGCAGGAATGTGCGGGGGAAATGCCGGAAGAGGAAGAGGTGAGAGCACGGGCAGAGGAAGGAACTGAGGCGCAATAAAAGGGACCCCCAGATAAAAACAAAAACCCAAAAACAAGGCTCTCACACACACACACAGAGATCCCCCCAGCAAGTCCAAAACCCCCCACCCCCCGAAAATAATTACTACGAAAATCAATGGGCAAAAAAATTGGCAAGAGCGGAAGTACAAGAGACAAAGGCGCAAAATCAGCGAGCACTTGAAAAAAATATTTTAATTTAAATAAAAAAGTAAAAAAAAAATATGGGAGGATGTTTGATTAAATAAAAATAAAGTACAAAATATATAAAGAAAAGAATATATATCAGACGTTAAAAAAACTTGGATATCTTTACTATTTTCCTGGCAAAATATTAAATTCTTTGTTGCTAACTTCAACTTGCACTTATTTTTCTCGGTGTAAGAAGCGCAAAAGTAGCGAAAATTGAGCGCAAACTCAAAGGAAATTCCAGCCAAAAGGAAAGCGGAAGAGAACCGAAAGCGGAAGTAACGCCGAAAAGAGGAAGCCAAAGCGCAAATGCCGATGAAAGTAAGTGCCAAAAAGGGACGATGACATGACGAGCTTCAACTCTGTCTGTGTATGTGTGTGTGTGCTTTGAGTTTCTGTATGGGTGTGTGTGTGTGTGTGTCTACCGCGTGAGTTTGCACAACATTTTGCTACCCTTGGCTGCGAACTCCAACCCCCAACTTTCAACGCGGCTGCTGCTGCCGCTGCTGCTGTCTATGTCTGAGGCATATCGATTTTTTCGCCTTCCACGGGGTTTTCCTCGTTATTTTCCTCGCTGCTGTTTTTTTTTTTCTATTATTTTGATATTTTCTTCTTTTTTCTGTTTTTTTTTTTTTTTTGCTGGCCGTGCGCTTTTCCTTCTGGGCGCGTCTCCCAGGAAACGCTTTTCATTCGCGTCGAAAAGTTGCCTTGTTTTGATTTCTATTTTTAGCGTGGCGACCATGTCAATGAACCTCAACGATTGCAATTTGTTAATCAGCGTGGTTTAATTACCTTTCCAAGTCTTTTCACAGTTAGAAAGGAAAGTAGAAAAATTAGGAAGGGGAAAATTTTTAAAGAAAGCTTAAAAACACAAACAAAACACTAGAATAAAGTAAAAAAAATCGTACTTTTTAAGACTAAAGAAATTTAAACAAATATGTAAAGAAGGGTTAACAAACTGAAATTTCATAAATATAAAATAATACAAATAATGATTTTTTAAACAGTTTCAAGTAATTAATTCGGAAAAATATAAATTAAAGAAAAGCTGGAAAAACTTAAATAAAATACATTTAAAGTAACAGACACAAGAGCAGCCGGTAAAGCAAAAAACTGTTTTAAATTAGACCACGAAAAAAGGGGTAACAAATAAGTAAGAAAAAAGCAAAAATAGTAACAAAGAAAAAATCAGTAAAAAAGTCCACCAAAAGTATCAAAAAACTTATTCACTTTTGTCTTTAAGTGGCCGCTTCCGTTGTAGACAAGAAGTTTTCCATTTTGTCGCCTTCCCCAAGAAAGAAATTGCATAACAAAGGGAAAACAGCGAGGAAAAGTGGCGAAATCCAGGGCAGAGTCAGGGAACACAATTGTTGCAACACACAAATGAGGAGGAAAAATACAACGAAAAAAATACAACAAAAAAAGAAGACGAAAGAAAAGAAATAATAAAGTTTCTCATCAGAGGAAAAGTGGAGACGGGCCCAGGATGTGGATGCAACGTCATGGCAGCGCGTGCGAAAGTAAAAAGGACTCGCAGCGCGACGCCTGCCAAGGAATGGAGCTCGGAACTCGGAGGAGAGAAGAAAAAAAAAAGGGAAACCCTGCTTGGCACAAAGAAATCTCGGGGATCCCGTGTCTGGGACTCTGGGACCTCAAACTCCGCCAGCTAAACGTTTTCCGCTGTCTGTGTGTTAGCCGCTTTTCCCGGGCGTTCGTCCCCTGTCTGTCTGTGTGTATGAGTGTGTGTGTTGTACGAAGGTTGACATTATGAACTTGAAAGTTGTACATAAAAAAAAAAACAGCGACAGCGGCAAAAATTGTTATGAATGAATGCATGTGGGCGGAGCCACGCCAGGTGTCCTGTGGCCACATGTACTCTCCGTTTCCATGACGCCCGCCAAGCGGTTGACGCTCCCTTTTTTTCCACCATTTACCATATTTCCTTTTTTTTCCCCCTGTTATTTTCCTTTTTTTTTTTTGTTTTTGGTTTGCTTTTGGCCGGACGGGCATAAACAAATGTCAGCTGTTGGGCCGGCCATCAATTACGCATGCAATCGGCATAGCCGCAAAATCGGGAAAACAAAGCCTCGACTAGGATATACCTGATAATTGTTAACCTTTGAGCTAAATAATGTTGAAAAAATCATGATTTTTAATATGATTTTACAAGAGATTTCAAAACTCTTAAAGTATGCCCAAAAGTATGCAATGATCTTCTATTTTCTTAGTTATTATATAATACCCTTTTAGATAAATAATATTGAAAAATTCAAGCTGCTTCAATATTATTTTCCAAGAGATTTAAAAACACCTTACAATATGCCCAAAAGTATGCAATGATCTTCTATTTTCTTGGTTATATAATTATATTAACCTTTGAGCTAAATAATATTGAAAAATTCAAGCTGCTTCAATATAATTTTGCAAGAGATTTCAAAACTCTTAAAGATATGCCCAAAAGTATGCAATGATCTTCTGTTTTCTAAGCTATTATACAGTTTTGCATACCAAAATATATCGCAAAGATATGCCCCTCACAAGTACTCGTACTGGTCATGAAAACAACGAAACTCGCGGCTTGAAACCAGGTCAAAACTATCAGCAAACAAAAATTCCCCAAAGTGGCATGGGAGGGGGCGGCAAAAAGCGTGGCGAAATAGTGTAGGCGTGGCACGTGGTAAAGGCCGCGAAAATCAGAAAACAAAGCACCTGCCGATTGATTTCGCCTGGTGGCCAGCGATGAATGAACAGACAGACAGACAGAGACTCGCATGCAACGCGCGTGCAGTGCCACAGATTCCATTCACACAAACATATACGCGAACGCACAGCGAGCATCACTCATACGCCGCGTGGTGCAGCCATAAAAAAGAAGTTCGGCCATCGAAAGAAAAACGTTTTTTGGGGCCAACGCCGGTTTTTTTTTATTTTCTTTTTTCTTACTTTTTTTTGTGTGAAATGCAACCGGCTCTGACTCCCTGACTGCCTGACCTGGAACTGCGGCGGCAACTCCTCTCGGATGGCGGTGGTGTTGCAAGTGCTCTTTGCCGGCGTCGCTGGGTCTGTTCCCGCGTGCTAAAACCTTGTCCAATTTCCCCGGCTGGCCGAGGACATTTGCACTTTTATTTTCACAGTCACACCACGGGGCAGTCGCGTCGAAAGGGATGTGCAAGTGCAGCAGCTAAAGGGTTGTCCGGCACTTTGAAGGATAAATGCAATGTCCTTTTGGGTTATTTATTAAAGGTGATATAAAGACCATTTGATATGGATTCTTGGGATGATTTTTAACTGGTTTTAAAATATAAATTTTATACTAACTTGTTTTTTAAAACAACAAATAAATATTACAGCAGTTATTTATTTTTCAGAAATGTTTTTAACATCTTTCTTCTTTAAAATATTAGAGTTTTACTTATTTCCAACTCTATAAATTTACTAAACTCTGGTATATTAGGTACTACCTTATCCTTAATCCTTGTATTTTTCCTGGATATTGTGCAAGTCGACTACTCTGAGTTGCATTTGGCTCATTGTTGCTTTGGCTTTGGCTTTGGCCAGACGCGAAATTTGAATTTTTATGCAGCGGCAGAGAGCAACAACAAGGAAGGAGAGCGTGCCGCAAAAGTTTGTCGACCTATATAAGCGCTGGAATCCGAATCCCCCCTGGAGCCTGCTCCTCTCCTCTCGCTCTCCCCATGATGTGCCAGTGCCAGGATACGTGTAATGCAAGTTCAAAGCAGCAGCAACACCAGCAGCAGGCAGGAGGCAGCAACTCCAACTATTTGGGGTCGTCACGTATTCGAAATGCAACAACCTGTTGTTGGGGAAAAATCCAGAGCCAGGGCCAGAGTCAGAGTCAGAGCCAATGCCAGTGGCAGACTTTTGGTAGCCAGGGTTAGTTTTGCAGCAAAAGTTCTGGCGGCTCATTCTTGTTATCCTGAAATCCTTGAGCAGTGAAAGTCAGAGAGTCGCTGAGACACGGCTACGAGAACTTTTCTAATTGCAGGACAATCAATATTGAATTTTTGGCAGAACAAAGGGGGGAAAGAGCAGCCATAAGAAGTCAACCCCTGGAGGCCTTCTTTCTGCACCCCTCCCATACCCCAAAAATTTGATTCCCTCGCAGTTTTTGCCACCCTCTCGCTCTCCTTTTCACCCTGCTTACTTTATTTTCCATTCATTTGTACAATTATATGTGCACTGAGGAAAATATATCACAAATTTATAAATAATGGTTTAAGGAAACTTCTAAAATAATCAAAGAAATTGTTGGAAGCGAGAAATAATTAATCTGAGCAGCCAAAAGTAGGCAATGCAAATTTAAATGTAAATTAAAATTATTCTAAAAAAGTTAAAGGATTCTTTTTAAGAACAAAACGTTTATTTATTAAATAAAGTTCTTAAAAAAATATTAATTCTACAATGTGAAGTGCAAAACAATTAATTTGTCACCCAAAAGTATGCAATGTACTTTCTTATT
This sequence comes from Drosophila watanabei, assembly GCA_008042575.1. Lineage (NCBI taxonomy): Eukaryota > Metazoa > Arthropoda > Insecta > Diptera > Drosophilidae > Drosophila > Drosophila watanabei. The sequence continues at coordinate 7,564 of VNJS01007158.1, forward strand.
CCAACATATTAACACCCAAAAGTATGCAATGTACTTTCTTATTCCAACATATTAACAACAACTGCGAACTAAGTAGTTCCTAATAAGAACACATTATTTTAAAACGTATTTTATAAATTAATAATAATAAAATTAATACTTCAAAGGTCTAAGAAATCCAATTATTAAGATTACATCGATTATAATATATAAATGATTCCCCCAACTTTTGCGCTCTGTGTGTATACTCATCCCCCTCGTTTTCCGCAATGAAAAGAAGGTGCGGCTCAGGTTAGGAATTTTCCAAGGAATGTTTGTTGTGCGGGGGTGGCAAGGTGCACCCCAACCTCCCTTCCTTCCTCTCTTGGTCGACCAAAAAAAAAGGGGGTGACTGAGTGAAAATTCGGGTGGCGCTTTTAACAAACGATAGCAATTTAGAAGATGCCAGAGGTATGCAAATTTATTGCCGGAAATGTAATTTACAAAATACGCTGCAGGCAAAATGGAAACCAACGACAGCGACGTCAACGTCGGCGGCGGCGTCGGCAGCGACGCCTTGCAAGCTGTTTTGCATACGCTTTGTTTTCTTTTTTTCGTTCCCTTTTCCTCTCGTTTTTTTTTTTTTTTTTGCCTTTTATTTTAGTTTTGTCATTTAAACTTTTTGGAGTGATGAATGTTGAGGTTGGCCAGCAAATCACCAAAAAAAAAAGGGTAAACGCTAGAGGAGAGCCTTGAAATTTAAGGAAGAGATGGAAAATCAAAAAAGTAAGGATCGCCGGGTTGAAGGAAGGGGGCGGCGATTAAGAAGAAGGGAGACGGCGGCTTACAGCGCTTTTACATTACACAAACAATCAATGCAACGCATGCGCAGGTCATCAGAAGACCGAAAGAGAGAGACAGAGAGTGGCGGCCCCCCTTTAGAGAGAGCAGCTGCATTAACTCTTCTGCTGTGGGAAAAGAAGCGGGGAGGCGAGAAGTGCAAGCAAGTCCCCAAATAGCGAAAACAACAACAAAAAGGGCAAGGCAAAATTAACAAAATAAGAAAATTGGCAATGCTAAGAAGAAGATGAGGGCGAGGAAGAACACAAAAATAAAGGGAACCAAGTAAGGAGGCGAAGGATGAGTAGGCGGCGAAGAAGGAGGAGGTCGGACACAAGATGATGCTGCTTATGCAAAATGCGCAACGATAACAACAACAAAAACAGAATGCAGACGAGACAACAAAGAAGACCAACAGAGACAGAAACATAGAAAGGTGGGACAAGGCGGAGAAGGTGGAGAAAGCGAACGAAGATAAGGAAAAGTAGAAGGAGCAGTCGGGCCAGGAGTAGTCAAGCCAAGAGGAACAGGCGAGGAGGCGCATATGAAGGAAAAGCCAAAAGGCAAAGCGCAAAAAGAACGCCAACGCCAAAATGCAGCGACTGCGACGACAGCGACAGCGCAGTAGCTGGGCCAGCACCAGCAAAGGGAGGAGAAGGAGCAGAAGAGGCAAAAGCAGCTGCTCGGCGACAATGCACGGTGGGGCAACATCTGGAAAAATGTTTTTTTTTTTAATTAATAAAAACCAAATACCAATAGTAAACCAATTAACCAATTAACGAATCTTTCGGAACCCATATAAGAAAAACACAACCCTTAAAATGAAAGAAAACCGGTATTTCCTTTTCGTAATGTATTGCCTACATTTTGGCGAATGTCTGAAGTATTCAGCCAAAACATTTGGGCCACAATCCAGGGACCCTTTATCCTTTGATCTTATGTTATATTAAAACTGATATTTGTATAAAATTACCTAAATATCAATAACGTTTTTAAGAGTAATAAGGGCCACATATACTTTTCCCTTATTTCTATTGATCTCGCAGTTGCGCTAATTGATCGGTTGCAAACCCCACTGTGCAAGCTAAGAAAGTGCAAGAGCACGGGCCTGCAGTAGTATTTGTGCAATTTGCTCTCATGTGTGTGTGCGTTGGCGGCGGAGGAGGCAGAGGCGACATGTTGTTGTTGTTGCTGTTGCTGCTGCTCCCCCGAAAAGCCAGAAGAGCCTTGCTGCCTGTACTTTTCGCTTTTGGCATTTTGCGGCGATATTCGCGAAATGCGCGCATACTTACACACGTGCAGAGAGACTATAACACACACACACACACATGGGCAGACAAAAGACGAAACAAAGTGCAAGACGCACACGAGAATAATTGAATTTTATTACATTGTTTGGAGAGGCACAACAATAACAAAAACAACGAAAGCTGCAAGAGCAACAGAGAGGGCCAGAGTGTAAGAGCTTTGTAAGCGTGTGTGCAGTCGCCCCAACTTGTGCTTGTGTGTGCAACAGCAACCACCAAGGCTATACACGCACACACAGACGCCGAGCAGCAGATATTGCAGCGACGCGACAGCGACTCGAAGAGAATAATGACCCCAAAGGCTTGTCGATTGTTGTTGCCCCCATTGCTGTTGTTGCTGCTTTTATTGCTATTTTCGCTCTCCCGCTTGCTCTCTCTTTCTCTGTGTGTCTGTGTGAGTGTTGCAGTTTTGTTGTTATTGCTGGCAGCAGAGCAAGGCAGCAGCAGCAGCAGCAGTGAGAATAAGAAGAAGCAGTCGTAGCGACAGCGAACGGAAGAAGCAGAAGAAGCCGGCATATGCTGCGGCTGAAAACACACACACGCGCGGACACCCCAAAACACACCCACTCCCCCTCAATTGCCAGCCCCTCGGCACCCAACTACTCCCCCTTCTACCGCTCTCCGCTTGCAACTGCAGAAAAGAGGTCGATGATGGTGGCCAGCAGTGAGAGAAATATTCTGTCAGGCAATGTTCTCGCGAATTCAATTAAAATTGGAATTTTTATGAGAAATTTTTTGGATTGGAGCCTTAGAAACAAATCCTTTTTTTAAGAAATGTAATTTTTTACAGTGTGGATATTTCTGACAGTCTCGGCTCATGAAAGGCGTAGACACAGGCCAAAAAAAAGAGATGGACCAAAACGAGAGGTTCAAAGGGGGGCTTGAGGGGGTTTAAAAAAGGGATTTTAGGGCCGTTGGAGGGAATTTAGGGGGAGTTTCCAAAGGGGGCGGCGAAGCGGAAGGAGACTGCGAAAAAAGGAAAGCTAGGAGCAAACTAAAATACTTATGAGGCAGCGTCAGCGAAGACAACAAAGGCAAAAATCAAACAAAAACTAAACACAAAAATACCACAAAGGAAAAGCATCAACGAAAAAAAATTAAGAAAAATAAATGCACAAGCAAAGGCTACGAGAGAGAGAGAAAAAAAATCAAAACAAAATAAATAAATGCAAGACAACAGCTGCCTTTTGTGACTGTGTGCGTGCATTTGCAAGGAAAGCATTTTCCAGGCCCTCAACTTTTTCCGTTTAACTTTGCAAAATAATAATAATAATAATAATAAATAGAATGTGCAAAAGGCAGGCGCAAAAGGAAAATAATAAAACAAAATTGAAATTTGTAATGAAGCCACTTTTTTACCCCACGCACATAAGGGAAATGACAGTCGTCAGCAACATTTTAGTTCTGAAAAATAATAAATAAAATATTAGTTCTTATAAGTTAAATAATTTATAATATTATTAAAAGAATATATCAGATAAAATTATGATGAAGTAGAAGAGGATATGGTAATTTTGTCATCTTACTTTTACATAATTAGATTTAAAAGAATTTTATTTATTACGTAGAATTTATACCAATTAAAAGTGTTTTTGAATGGCATTAAAAAAAGAAAAAATAAGAGACTAATATTATCATTATAAAAAATAAATATTACCTCTTAATAAATTGTAAAATCTTTCAAGTGAATTAAATTTCTCTTGACTAAAAACTTAAAATTTTTCGAACTATTTTTCTGACCCCAACTGTAGTTGTATCTGTGCGAGGGGGCGGAAATTGCCAACAGGAAGAGCAAGAAGGGGGGCTGTGGGTGGGTGGCTTGGCTTAATGGGTGGCATGAAATATTGCCGGCTAAAGTTTTTCCTCTTTCTTTTTTTTTTTGTTGCAAAATGAGTCGAGTTGCGTGGCAAAAGAGCAAAAGCAAAACAAAAGCAGAGATAGAAACGAAAGGGACAAAGAGCAACTGGGAAGTTGCAGGCTGTTAAGGGGAATGGCAATTCAAGGAAACCAATTTAAATTGAGTTTGATCATCGACAACGGTTGTCGTCCCAGCTGCCATAACGATATAAATAGTATATATGGTATAACCCGAACCAAAATCAATATAAATGGCAACAGATAAACACCCGACCAATTCCGGAGTTTCATCGTTAATTCAAACTCACTCGATCTTGATTCCGAACCTAAAGTTTGCCAAGTTCCCTGGAAATAATTGGACAATTTCCATGAATTTTCTATTTCAACTCAATTTATTTCAATTTATACTTGAATAGAGATTTTTCTACGAAGTTGAAATGTTTTGGAAAACTTAAATTAGTTGGTAGGGAAATTGTAGTAAATTAATAAGGATAATAAACATAAATCTAAAACTAAAAGAAATTCCTAAATTTTTGGCCGAACTTAATATCTTTTCAAAGGTAAACCCCTAAAATTTACTAGTTTTTTATAAGTTTGTTAATCATCTTTACTAGGTAGTATTTATCAATGGATATTTTTTACAAATTAACCTTTTAAAAAGGAAATTTGTACTTTTGCAAGACCTTATTTACTTCCCAAGTAAAAAAGGAATTTATTTCCTGGGCAATTTGTAGCTCCCAAATCCAATCATCATCAAAGGAAGTTTCCAGCCTATCTTGATTTAAATTTCCCCCCCGTATTTTATTTACTTTATTCGCCTCCTGATTTTCCTACCATTTACCTCCCCTGACTTTATCTAATCGATCTAATTTTCCTGCTTTTCTTTCGTTTCATTTCAGGTGAGTAATCAGCGCTTATCACGGGGGAAATACGCTCAGTAAGTGGCCTAAAAATATGCAACAAAGGTGCAAAGATCACTAATCTTAAGAAGTATTTTCTTATTTTTTTTTTTTGAAAATAAATTGAAAAGAAAGGGGGGTTGGGAATTTCCCTCCCGTTTTCGTTTTCAGTTTTTGTTTTCTTTTCGGTCGTTCCCCGCTCGGCTTCTTCGTACTCCTTCTCTCTCTCTCTATTTTTTTTTGTGCCTTTTTCGGTTTACCGCAGTTATTTTTTACTGCCTTTTTTCCGTAGCAACACAAGCACACACACACACACACACACATAGAGAAATACGAAGACGCTAACGCTGACGCTGACGCCGGCAGCGCAGTCATGGCCAGCCGGCGAGAGCGGGCGACAGCAGAGAGCTCCACAATGGCGGCAAACACGTTTTTTTTTTTTGTTGCTGCCCTCTTCGGCTTTCTCTCTCGCATGCGCTCTCTCCACACTCACACTCGCGCGCGGCGCTCTCCCACAGACCCCACACAAGCACACACACAAACGCACACAGTCGCGCAAGACGAACGTCGCTGCTGCCGCCGTCGCCGTCGTATCTGTATCTTTTACGCTGCTTACACTCCACGTTCAGATTCAGATTCATTCTGTAAACGCGATTCCTCGAGGACGTAACGTGAAACGTCGGTTTTTGCCCCGGTGTTTTTCTCGCCCCGGTTCGAAGCAGAGCAGAGCAGAGCAGCTACTCAAACGGTGTTACCACCACCACCACCCCGCCCCTCGCCACCCCGCGTGCATTCTGTGTGTGTGCATCTCAAAGATACGACAAGATACGGCAGTATCTGCAAGATAAATACAAGAAGCGAGGGCTTAAAAATTACAAGAAAATCAATTTCACAAAAAAATTTCAATCAATTTAATTTATTCAAGAAAATTCAAGGAAATTAATGCATATTTAATCGCAGTGTATGTTAGTGTGTGTGTGCGCGTAAATTCTTTAACTAAAATTGATTGTTTATTTCCGTTTCGAGGGAGATAACAAACACAAAAGCAACTCAATGAAATTTGGGGCAGTTGCCAATTGAAAAATGTGATTTCGTTATCAACAGCAACAAAAAAATAATACAAAATAGGCAAAAGAAAGAAGAAAGAGAGATAGAAATAAATAATACAAGTAACACACACACTGAGATCGAAATTAAAACAAATTAATTTGCGCGCGCTTCGAAATCGTATTCAAAATGTCATTCCAAGTGAACGAAAAAACCGCAACAACAACAAAAGCAGCCACAACAGCGACAGCAGCAGCAACAAATAAATGAAGGAAAATAATATAAATAAACAAGAAAATTGTTCAACAATACACACTAAAAATTAATAATAATATTTGTGTAAATAGCATTCAAAACATAAACAATTTAATTGTTTAATTGCGAGTGTGAGAAGAGATCAATAAATAAAAATAAAATTTAATTACACCGTACATATAAATATTCAATGAATACGTAGTAGGATAATAATAATAATAATAACAACAGAAAAAATCTGATAATTCCGTGCAATCTATTTCTAAAATAACAAAACAACAGCCATAAAAAAATAAAGTATATTAATAACTCAAGAACGCAGAAACCGATAAGAGCAAAAGAATCAAACTCAAACGCAAAACGCAAATCCAAATCGTTAAATCCAACCTAGACTTGCCATATATACCATACTTGTATATATATATCCTTCAAAAGATATATAATACTCTACAGCAGCTTTAACAAAACAGAAAACGTGATAAAAAGTAAGTGATCTTTCGCGGCTACAAAATCACATCAATCATTGTGGGATTTTCCTTAGTTCTTTATTATTATTACATTTCTTTTTTTTTGAGGTTCAGCCTTTATCTTTCTGGGTCTTAAGTGAACTTATGTAGATTATTATTGATCGAATTTCCCACCCCTTGGAAGGTAGCAGGGGAAATAACAAAGAGAGGACAAACAACCCTTGAAAATAGTTGAGAAATTCGAATCGAATGGCAGCAAGAAATTTTTAATTTCAACTTTTTTAATTAAAGTTTGATGGGAATTATAATAATAACAAGTAGGAAAATAAGAAAAGAAGTAAAAAAAAACGTTTATGAAAGGAAAATATTTATTTAAAGTCTGTAATGAAAAAGGTAATCATAAATCTGGAAGATAGCTGAGAAAATTACCTGTATAAAGCTGGAAAAAGAGAAAACTTAAAGCTAAAAACTACCTGGCAATATTCTATAAAAATTTTACCTTCTTTCTTAAATAAATATTAAATACATTCATAAAATTTAATTAATTTTTTGTACATTATTCCTTGGAATATACTTAAAGTCACCCAATTAAAACTAATCAAAAAACAAGAAAATAAACAGGAAATTCATTGCAAGTAATGGCAGGTCGTGACAATGGTTTTTATTTTATTTTTTCTTATTTTGTGGATAATCGAATCGAATCCCAACTTTACCGGGATGTCGAAGGTTGTGATCCCAGGCAGAGAGACTCTGATTTCTGAACTTCGATATTCGATTTCTTGGATTTTTTAGCTGCTGTCTGGGAAATAACATTCTGTCTGTCATGGCAGACCCGCTGAATGGGGCAACTTCAATCACTCAGAGACGACGATATAATCAATAAATGTACTCGAGTGAGCAAACAAATCAAAGAAATGAAATAACAACAGCTTTTTTGCATTAAAATCAAAGCGTAACGAAACGAAATTGAATCGAAGACAAGAGATAAATGAAAAAGAAATCGAGAAAATACAAAATAAAGTTCTCCGGCATTGATTACACTTGCAAAAATCGCAACACATCCGGGAGAACCTTTTCAAGTATAAATATATACTAGATAGATATATATATATATAAGATATATATCGTATAGAGTTAGCCCCATCCTTCTGGCTTTGCCATTAATAATTCATTTGCTTAAAGCGGACCAAAGCATGCAATTCCTACATTTTTAATGAATTAATTAAGTTTCCCGCGACTGGCCAAAAAAAAAAAACAAACCGCCAGATACACTTTGTGTTACTTTGAAGCTTTTGTATCTGCACATCGCATGACGTCGATGAGGCATGCACCGAGCGAAAATGCGCCTTGCTGCAACTTTGGCTGCAACAGAGCGGGAAATTGGATTTTCCAAGTAGCGAAAGACGAGCTGAAAAATGGTTACAACATGTTTGGGAAATATTTTGTAAATTTGCAGGCATAACATTTATATACAAAAATTATCTTGATAATTATTAAAGAAAAATCTAAACTAAAATTATTTTAATTAAATTTTCAAGGAGTATAGATTTATCTTAATGTTTTTAATTAACATCTCCGCTTCAATAAGTAATGAAATCCACTTTATTTCCATTAATTTAATTGCTCATTTATTTCCTAACCTTGAGGTCTTTTCTTACTGCCAATAATATATAATTATAAACAAAAGATAACGTGTTTAATGTTCAGATACGTTTTTATAACCTGCAAATTATATATATGGAAAAACCACTTAAAGTTTACAAGTTATAAACTTTACAAGTTATAAACGTTGAAAAGTTTCCGTAGACAATAAAGGTTATTGTTATATGGTTAGTTTTTTTAATAATAAACATTTTATAAGTGGGAAAACTTTGAGATATTAACAGGCAAGGTTTCTGAAATCTTAAATCTTAAAGAATATTTCTTGAATAATAAAAATTACCTGTTACTTTAGTTCATTTTTGAGTTAGGAACTTAAAAACAGATAATATTTGTTTCTTAAGTCCTCCAAAAATCCCTAACAGCTCTTGGGAATTTCCTCAATTTCCCGTTGAATCTGAACCTGAAATTATATATTAAAACAAGAAAGGAAGCTAACTTCGGCACGCCGAAGTTTGTATACCCTTGCAGATTCCAATTGTATAAATTATAATCTATCCCAATATACATAATATAATATGAACTACTTTCATATACATACAATTTGAACAGTTTTACATATTTTACATTTTTTCACATTTTTACATGTAAGGTAAAATGTAATTATTCTCTACGTTTACCGATCGTTTGTATGGCAGCTATATGATATAGTCGTCCGATTCTTATGAAATTTTCAGCAAAATTCTAAAAAAATATAAAATACTAGTATCTCAAAGTAGAAGAAATTATGTTGAAAACTGACAAAGCTATAATTTTTTTTTCTGGAAATTTTACCACCGTTCCTATGGCAGCTATATGATATAGTAGTCCGATTTTTATAAAATTAAATCTAAAAATCTGAAACAATATAGAAAGCTCATAACCGAAAGTTGATCAAGATATGTTAAAAAACAGTGAAGTTATAATTTTTTTTCAACAAATTTACGGATCGGTTGTATGGCAGCTATATGATATAGTTGTCCGATCCGGCTCGTTCCGACTTATGTACGAGTGAGAGTATATAGAAGACTATCTACAAAGTTTCATTCAGATAGCTTGAAAACTGAGGGACTAGTTCGCGTATAATCGGACAGACGGACAGACGGACAGACGGACAGACGGACAGACGGACAGACGGACAGACGGACATGGCTAGATCGACTCGGCTGTTGATGCTGATCAAGAATATATATACTTTATAGGGTCGGAGATGACTCCTTCACTGCGTTGCAAACTTCTGACTGAAATTATAATACCCTGCAAGGGTATAAAAACACTTAAAGTTTACAAGTTATGAACTTTATAAGTTATAAACGTTGAAAAGTTTCCGTAGACAATAAAGGTTATTGTTATATGGTTATTATTTTTTAATAATAAACATTTTATGAGTGGGGAAAAGGTTTCTGAAAATTAAAAACTAAAGAATTTTTTATACTTTCATTACAAAACTTGAATTAGAAATTAACTTTAGTTTATTTTATTTATGAATAAAGATAATATTTGTTCCTTAAGTGTTCAGTCCTCCAAAAATCCCTAATAACTCTTGGGAATTTCCTCAATTTCCCTTTGTATCACAGATTTAAATGAGATAAATTCCTTTAAAAGGAAATTTTTTTCCTGGAAGATCAGATCTCTCAAGCCAAAAGAAGAGAAATTGCAACAAAGTTGGAGTTGCAAATACAAATAAACTTTTTTGTGCGCTCTTTTTTTGGGGGGCGTAAAAGGGGCACAAGACTAATGCAAAAATGGCGAAAAGGAAAACAGAACCCGCTGAGAGAGAAAGAGGAAAATAAAGTGCGACAACAAAGGGAAAGCAAAGAGATGTGAATTTTTTATTTCCTCCTCCATCTTTTTTTTACATTTCGTTTCGTTTCGTTCTTGTGTCTTTTGGCGAATTCTCCAGACGAAGGAAACACTCAGAATGGCAAACATGTGGTCTCTCTCCTTTTCTCCCATTCTCCCTCCTCCTTCTCTCTCGCGAAACTATCTGCGAATATAAGTTCCCATGTGTGTGTGTGTTTGTTTGAGTATCTCAGTGTGTGAGAGCGAAGCGCAGACAATTAGTTTTATTATGCTTTGTTGCCGAGCTTCGCTGAAATGGCACGACATAAAAAAAACACACTACGAAAAAAAAGGAGGAAGAAAGAGAGGCAGCAAGTATAAGAGATAAAATAACGAGATCGCGTGGTTTATATATAGATTTATATGATGTGCATCGTCGCGATACATTTACTATGTTGGATTGCACTAATTTCTGCCAATGGCCCAGAGCCAAAAAGTAACATGAAATAAATCGAGAAAAATACAAAAGATCTTTAACATTACAAGTTTTTATATAGAAAATGGGATTTTTGACTACAAATTATGTGATATAATGGGTTAATAAATTACAGAGAAAATCAACTTTGTGGGTAGAATGTTTCAAATTAAAAAAATATATGGAAAATGCTAGATAATTAGTATAATAAATGCTAAAATTACCCAACAAATACAAGTAATAAGTTTAACATTTACAAATAGCTTAAGAAAGTTTATAAAAAATTGAGGTAAACAAACAAATCTAAATATAAACTCGGTATTACTCTATAAACAAACACAAACCCCAAAGGTATTAAAGAAAGTTTGCAACATACACCAAAAAATACAAGATACAAAGTACCAGATACGAAACACTATATTAAAACAGAAATAAACAGGCTTTCAAATGGCGAAAATTACACCATATACTCGTTTCTATGGAGCTAAGCGTGTGAGAGAGAGATGGAAGAGAAACAGAATTACAATTATGCAGGGCAGGCAACCATAAATATTAATTTATTAGCGTTGCGCAAATTTATCTGCGCAATTTAATTTTTCTTTTTTTTTGCGCCACACTCAAACGAACACACAAACACACACACAACAACAAAAGCAGGAAGAAAGTTAAGTTTGGATTTATTAAGTCGACTTAGTGATGCCCTGTTTTATTTTAGAAGCTTTTAGGGCGAAAAGAAAATTTATAAAAAATATTAAACGTCCATTTAATTAACTTTTAAGAAAGTTTTTATAAATATTAAAATTTTTGCCTTAAGCTTTATGAAAAAGTTTGAATTTTCAAGAGTAACAGGAATTTATGAGAAACCATAATAGAAATTTGTATTTTTACAAAAAATCCGAATACTTTTCAATAAAAAAATTAACTGTATTTATAAAAAATGTTATTATTATTATTATATTTATTGTAATAACAAATTAAATTTATTTATACAATGTGAAAAGCCAGAGCTAGAAAATGCCTTATTCAGGCTAATAAATTATATTTTTTTTAGAAATTTCGAGGAAGAGAATTTCAATTTTAAGGCCTTATTTTTCGTCAACCAATTTTTTTGAATGGTATATTTTTTAAATGCTTTTATTTTGGAATATTCTTCTTTAAAAAAAGCTTTACAGATTATATTATATCCTTGATTCATTAACTATATCAGGTTACTTACTTTATTACCTACTTTCCGTGCTTAAATACCATTTTAAAAAAAGGTAAATACTAATAAAATTGAATATAAACCTTTTTATACCTAAAATTTCAATATTTTTCCCATTTATTTAAAAAAAAACCCTCAAGCTGTCTGAGAAGTTTGATGGGTCTGATATGCCCCTCTTTTAATGCCTCAAAAAAAAAGCAACTTAAATAGACTCGTATTTATGCGTGGCGGCATTTTTGGCCGCGACTCAAGTTGCGAACAAAAGCAAAAGGATAACTTATAGTGAGCGGTTTTCCTTTTCTCTTTTTTTTTATTTGCAAAAAGGGGAAATGTGCTCACATGTGTGTGTGTGCGAAAGAGTGGCATAACAAAGATTAATGACCAGGCAAAGGCAAGGGCTGCAGCTTTGGCTCATCGCACACACACACACACATGCGGACAACAACAAAAGGCAATAAAAACATAATAAATTACCATATCAAGTATACGCCCGGGCTGCCTCCCTTGCATTTCCGCGTGTGTCTCTGTGAATTTATTTCCCAGAAATAGGCGCTACCTTGAGCATCCTCAAGACCAGCTCAGATCTCTCCCCCTCTCTCTCTCTCTCATCTCATCTCTCACAAGAGAGAACAAAACTTTTCCCCCACATGATTTATGCAATTCAATTAATAAAAGTTGCTTTCTCTCTACCTTTGGCTTTTTTTTTCTTCTACCATTCCGCATTTGTACTTGGCCTGCCACGCCCCTTTTGGGGAAGAACCCAACGCCTTCAATTTGTGATGCTTTCTTCTTCTCTTTCGCTGTCATTTTTTAAGTAATTCTTTTTTTTGTTCTTCGAGAGGCAACAAAAAAAAATGAACAAGAAACTTTTACCAAACTGTCATAAATTTGTTTTTTTTTGCTTCCACATAAGAAACTTTTGAGTGGGGAAAAACTTTGTGCCAGCTTATAAATCCATGTAAAAGTTTTGCATACACACGCAAAAAATTACATACATAGCAGCAAACAATTATAAGAGCAAAAACAAATTTTGGCAATCAAGAATCACATGTCTTTATAGAGGAATTCCCTCTCATTAATATGTATGTGTCTTGCCTCTCTTATAAAGGAATTTCAGAGGATGAGCGGGAGAGAGAGAGCGAAGGTTATCTAAACCCTCGAGCAGTTGTATTTTTGTTCTAATCGAAATTCCTTATCAACCCTTTTTTTTATGTACTGTCTTCGGGGCCTCTCTACCCTCATTAATCTCAGGTATTGCAGCTGCTCGAAGGGAAGGGGAATATCTCTCTTTTATTCCCCTACCTCCAAAAGGTTAAGGTCCATAAATCCCCTAGTTGAGTCTCTCTTGCACTCTTTCGGGATGTTGTGTGTAATCTAAATTGATTGGCCGCGGGATAAATAGCTGCTGCGCTCATTTCGAATTTTAATTTTAATTTTAATTACTTCATTATACACAGTCGGAGGAGAATTAATGGGGCGATTATTACGGTTGGAGATATTCCCACAGACATGTAAAAAGTGGGAATTATATATGGTTTGGGTTTAAAAAAAACAGTTAGAAAGTCAAGTAAATAAAATGATGGCTAAAATACCTTTTTAGTTGAAGAATTTGAACTTTAAACTTTATAAAAATCCCTAAGAGTTTCTCAGAATTAATTTCATAATCTATAAAATAACTTAATAGTAAAATTCGTAGCCCTAATTAGGCAATAAAATAAATGAAATTAACTTAAAAAATAAAGCCTTATAAGTCCTTAAGCATAAAAGATAAAACCAATAAAATAAAGCTCAAAATTCCCTTTTTTTTAGTAAATTTTACTCTAAACTTTACACAAATCCCTAAAAATTTCCTAAGCTAGAAACTAGCTAAATATTTAAGTTCATAACCCGAATTAGGCATCACAAATAAAAAGGAAATTAAGCAAACAATAATGACAAACAATAAAGCATTAACAAGCTCTGACCAAACAATTTCATTCAACAAATACAAACGCACACAAAAAACCAAATTAAATGGGTGAAATTCGAGGGAAAGAAAACAAAATAAATACAAAAATAAATACTTTTACAAACAATAAGTTGTTTGATCAACAAATTGAATACCACAAAAAAGTTAACACAGTCGCAACACACAATGAAAAAAAAGCCCCAAAATTGATCAAACAAATATGAAGCGAAACTCCAAGAAAAATTACATAAACTAAATAACGAAAAAGAAGAAAAAATAAAAAGAAGAAAAGAGAAATATGAAAAAGAAAACCAAAAGCAAAAGAAAACTCCAACAATGACATTTGAGATGAGCAAAAGTTTTTATTTTATTTTATTTTATTACTTCTCCTTCCCCTTTTTCTTGTTACCAAAATTTTCCTCACAAAATACCCATTTTTTCATGCATTTTTTCCGGCATTAAATTAAATTTATACATAAATTAAAGTTAACATCGTGCAGATCATTAGAGGCAGCAACACCACTTGAGAAATAAAAACAAAAAAAAAGGCAGCTGCAGCTTGTTGCAGTTGCAGCTAACAAGAAAAAAAAATGCTGTTGCATGTCTGGGGCTCAAAAGAAAATGCAGGAAATGTACACGAAATTGATGAAATTTTTTAAATAACTAATTTCAAAAAAATTGTTAAGATGGGAAATGAATGCGGGGAAATATTTTTAAATGAGTTTTGAGGAACTTGTAAGAAAGTTTTTGGAAATAATAAAAAAGAAAAAGAAAAAATGTTTAATTATAATATATATCTTCCCAGATCTTGTTCTTGTTAGATTTGTGGTTATTTTTATATAAACAAAATATAATTCATGCATTTACAGTGATTGATTGTTAATTTCCTTCTTGCTTTCTTTTATTTATTATACATTTCTTTGTATAATAAATACCAGAAAATTGTTCTCTCAAAACTTGAACTATAAATAAACTTTGACAATAATCCAAGACGACAGCTGACTAAATTCATTTAAACTTTTAAAATATTAGCATTCAATTAGCATTCAAAAGCAATTCCAACAATGTTGTCTTCTTAAGTCTATTATTAAGACAGAAATTGTTGCATTTCGCATTATAATTCTCTAACAGATTGTAAAATGCATTTCTTGCCAAAAGAAATTTGCGCAATTTTCGCAAAATAACTAATTTTAGAAAGGGGGGAAATTTGATAAATACAAAAATATACACTCAAGTACACAAGCACAGCGTTTACAACTTTCACAAATATAATAACATTTATCTAATGCCGAATATAAATCATTGTAATGAGCTGATACACACACACAAACAAACTCATAAATAATGCGATAGTTGGAAAAAATAAGAAAAAAAGCGACTATATCAAGGTTCTGGCAGATAAACCCACTCACACACATGTGGCAAGTACTTACTCGAGGCCGTAAATCAACTGCTTAAGTTCCCCAAGACATAATAGAAACTTTTTTGTATTCTCTTTATACTATTTTTTAGTAAAACGAAACGAAACCAGGTTAGATCAAATATTTAGGTTTAGTTTTGCATTTAATTTTTTTTGTGCGCTTTGCGCGATGTATCCAAGTATCTTTGTATCTCTATATAGAAAGTTGTCGCAACCAGTTTAGCTGGAACCTCAAAAACTGTCACGCATGGATTTATGCTACACGTTTACTATATTTACATTTAATTTATAACATATATATCTGTAAATATATATATTTATCTCCATTTGTTGCAACTGTAATCGAAAGAAAACAATTTTGCAATGTAATCTAGGACATCATCATAAATTACAGCAATTTGGAGGCAACATTTTCCCCCATGTTGCTTCCTCTTTGCTTTTGAGACCATTATGGCCACAAACCAAGTTGTATATATATTTGTGTATATCTGTATCTCAGTATATATATATGATGATTCATGTGTACGTAGCAGACAACGGGCAAAGTAAGGCCTTAATAGGTAATTATTTAAAATTTATTACACTGCCTTTTGGTTATTATGGCCAACAATTTGGCCCAGTGGAACCTTATACAGACACCAGGCTTAATGCTACAAACTTGGTTAATACTAGCCATTAAAAAAAAATGTCACAGAAATGCCTTAAATAAATAATTATATTAGAGAGTAAATATATTTACAGAGTACATTTTAGTTCCCAGAAGAAAGTCTTAATCTTTATTGGGGAAATTTAACTTAGATAAAGCAGCTTTTGTAGTTTTAAAAGCTATTTAATTTCACAAGTTAATAAACAGTTTCGTAAACCAATAAATCAGATAAGAAAAATATTCAAAAATAAGTAATACAAATAACCTAATCTTTATTAAAAACCATAGAGATAAAAAGCCGAAACGAAATCAATTTCGAAAGATAAGCCTGTTTTCTTTTTTTGCTTTTGCTTTCCTGCTTATTAAAAGCTACGTAATGCTCAATTTTTAAATTAACAGAACCTATAAATCAGATAAGGAATTATTCTTTATCTTTCCTAAGATAGCAAAACCGATAAACTAGTCTTAATAATCATAGAAATTACCCAGAAATAATAGTGAGTCAATGAGTTGAGAGTCCAAAGTTGGTGAATTTTATGATCATTCAAGCTAATCAAGAGTTCGGGGAATATTTGGAATATAACAAATATCAAACAATATCTATAATTATTAAAAAATAAATAAAATTTCATTTAAACTCGAACCCCTTTTCTCTCTGTGCGCGAGTTCACTTGAGTTTAAATGCATTTTACCATCTTTATTTGCAGTCTGGTATTTGTTTTGTTGTGTTGTGTGTGTATATATCTTAGACTTTTGCCCATTATACGCCGACACTTTTTCATATCCTGTCTGGGGGGGGGAGACCATAGACTTTAGTACAGAGTAACCCCTCGGCCCTGGATCTCCACTTTTGATGTGAGAAATGCGGCTCCATGACTTGGCTAAAAACCGAAAAAGCGTGCAAAAAGCAAAAAAGCCAAATGAAGTAGGGGAATGCAGGAAGGGGAAAAGAGTGGTAAAAAAAGAGGGGAAAAGAGTGGTAAAAAAAAGAGGAAAAGAGTGGTAAAAAAGGAACAAAGAAAGGCACAAGAAAAGGCAAAAAAATAAGTCTAGAAAAAAGGGCAGCAGAATAAAGCACAAACAATGCCAAAAGCGCTAACAAGCAAATAGATCTTCATCGTCTTCCCTTCTTTCTCTTCCACAATTTGTCATCGGTTTTGACCGTGAATCGGGTCAGGTGTCAATAAAGAAAATAAAAAAAAAAAATCTAGAAAAAAAGTGGAAAACTTGCTTTCGAGTTACACTTTGTATCTTATGCATTCTGCCATCCTGCTAGCTACTTTAATGCACTTTCAGCGCTCAACGTCAATGTGTCAAATTGATAAAGCAGCCATGACTCTGCTAGCGAAAATCGTAGTGCAAAAAAAATACAGAAAAAAAACACTATATAGTTAAGTGTTTTTTCTGCAAGAAGACGAGGCAACAGAGATCGAGTGCCCTTTCTTGGCCCGGAGTGTTGCCAAAGCACTTCTTTGGTTATATCTACGTACGAGTACGTATCGTTTTTTTTAAGGTTTTTTTTAGCTGTCGTGTAGTGCCAAAAACCATGATAACTGCTAACGATTATCGAGTGCGTTTCTATGGGGTTTGCTTTTTTTTTTTTGAGACAGAGCGAGGCAGCGAGAAAAAAAGATACAAAATGGAAAAGACTTGAGTAAGGTTACACTATAAAAAAAGGTTTAAAATTAATTTACTTTTTAGGAGTATAAATATTTTAGAGGTAATCTATCGTTTTTATAGATATTTATATACTTCAAGAAGCCAGAAATATTTACTACAAAATATTTATTGGAGTTTTAATAAAGTGATTCCTAAGAAAAGACACTTTTCATTAGTTGTAAACCAATGAAAAAATTTTCTGCTATTTAAATAAACAATTTACAGAATTTCCTTAAAAAAAATGTAAAGGTAAACCTAAGAATATATCAGAGAATTTTCATTTCTTAAACTTAAAGGAAGACCTAAGAATATATCAGAGAATTTTCTTTCAAAAAATTTAAAGAAAAACTTAAAAATACATCAAAGAATTTCTTTTCAAAAACTAAAGGGAAATCATAAGAATATATAAAAGAATTTCCTTCCAAAATTTAAAGGAAAACCTAAGAATATATGAAAGAACTAAAGGGAAAACCTAAGAATCTATCCGAAAATTTCCTTTCTAAAACTTAAAGGAAAACCGGAGAATATATCAGAGAATTTCCTTTCAAAAAATTTAAGGAAAACCTCAGAAAACATCAAAGAATTTCCGTTCAAAAACTAAATGGCAAACCCAAGAGAAAAATATTAAATTCTCTTCCCAAAAACTTTAACAAATCCTTAGAATTAAATTTCCAAATCAAATGTGAAAGTTTTCCCTAAAAAATACTTTTAAAAACCTATAACAAATCCTAAAAATTAAACAACTAAATAATATTCAATGGTTTCCTCTTAAAAATCATGAAATTCTTCAAAGTACTTAAATTTTCTTCACAATTTTCTTTCTGTGCATTTAGAAACACATATCGACAAATGTGGAAAAAAGGAAGGTGAAACGAAAAAGATAGTTTTGTGCCTTATCAGAGTCTTAGCTCAGGTGTTGGGTGATTGCCTTGTAATCTATACCCGGGGAATGTTTACTTTTCGCCGCTCCTCCTCTGGATTTTCCTCCAACGAATAGTATCTCCTTCTCACCTGGTTGTTCCTTCCAACAAATAGTATCTTCTCCTGGTTTTTCTTCGCAACCAAATAGTATCTCCATCTCCCGTGATGGATGCACAGATATGGCAACACAACTGCTTGGCATTTGTTTACTTGTTTGCTTATTCCGGTTGATTATCAGGGAATAGTTTCTCCTTGGATTGCACAACAGAATGAAATTTACCTGAAATCGAATTCAAATTTTCTCCTCCCTACTTTACAGACAATTGCTTTTGGGCAACAAATTAGAGCAAAGGGAAACTTAGTTGAAGGAAACAATATAAATTAACTTAAAGATAGTTAGGGGAAAGAGCTGCTTAAATGATTTTCAAGTTAGAAATGAAACTACATTCATTAACACACTAAATGACAGACAATGAAAAACGATTGCCTCAATTTATAAGCTGCCAAAAAACTTTGCACAACATTTTGCAGCACATTTTGCCACAAATAAACACACTCTGCAGGCAATTCAAACTTCTATGTAGCTTAGCTTATCGATTCCAACACCTGTGACAGCAATTGCATTCCAATTGCCGATTAATTGAATTGCCCAAAATCGAAGGAGCTGCTGAAAAATATACAAAATTCAGGAGAAACACATGCAAATTCCGACTACTGACTTTTGGGAAGTATGTGAGGGTTTTCCTTTTGGTTTTCCTCAAATTTTCCCCCCAGTTTTCCTCACTCCAGCTTTCACTACACAATTGTGATTCCGTCCCCGGAGCTCGTTGTATTTTCTGCTTTATGTTGGGCAAATATTGACATTCGTTTATTAAAATTCCTGCAGAGCGTCCAAGGCAAAGACCCAAACGAAGACACTCTGAACTCAAGGAGATGTGCAGAGAGAAAAAAATATAAAAGGAAAAAGAAACAATTAAATTGGGATATTATTAAGTAAAGAACTAAATAAGCAAGAAAAATACAAAATAAAGATATGATCTCTTAGAGATTAACTAAAAGCAAACATTTTACATTTCAACTTTTCCCTCTTCTTACCCATTTTTCTCTTATCGAAATTGATGTTTTTTTAATGCAAATTTATAGTTCTATATTTCTTCTCTCAGTGCATAAAAGAGGGCGTGGCAGGGAGGGGGGGAGGAAACATTTTATGTCATGT
>VNJS01007159.1:0-42401 GCA_008042575.1 Drosophila watanabei
CGTATGGTCACCTCAATATGCGAAATTTCAAGACCTTATCGAATCAGTTCAGAAACAATTCCTTTTGTTTGCTCTACGGGGACTTAACTGGGAACCATATCGTCATCTCCCTTCCTATAACGACAGGCTGCGTCTTCTGTGCCTGCCCTCGCTGAAGGATCGTCGGACCTGCCACGGAGTGATGTTCCTCCACAAACTCATTAATGGCCACATTTCTTCATCGTATCTTTTAAGTCAATTGAGTTTCTCGGTCCCTTCAAGACGTTATTTTCGACCGATTGCACTGAATGTGTGTAAATCGAATTTCGAGATGCACGACCCTTTCCGCGTATTATGTACGGCCTATAATGATTTATACTCTTTATTACATGTTGAACTGTCCCTTGATGTAAACAGTGATATTATTTTAAGACACCTATCCTTGCCTCTGCCCACCTGATGTGAGTCGGAGCATATCGTTAAAAAACACTCCTTACCCGGTCAGAGGTAAGGGTATGGTTTTACAATGGCAGAAATTTGCTATTTTCTAAATAAATAAATAAATAAATAAATATTGGATCGGTTTCTGAGAGGTGATATACCTTCACTATACCTATATTGAACTATCTATTTTGACAACTACAAAAGCTTAAGGCTTTGGGTCAATCTTAGATCCTCATTCGAAGGAACGGAAATAGATAAAAGTTTGAAATTTAAAACATATCGATCTATTAACGAAACTTTCAATCGTATATTGATGTATCCGCCTTTTCGCTTATGAAGTGATGATTTTCAGCTTGATTCAACTGAAAATCCAGCCCTTTCCTCTTATAGTTGTAGGTGTCTACAAGTCATATGGTTCCAAGGCTATACACTCAATAGTCCCTTTAAACACCATTCTATCCTAATTCGCTGTTTACTCCTCCATGCTCGGTCTGGTTTTCCCCTTTCTCCTACTTTTCAGGGCATTCATTTTCATTCGCCTGCCATGTTTGCCCTCCACAATTTATCATCCTAATCGAAGTACACAACAGCAATGCAACTTTTTAATTGGTCCGATCACAAGACCAACTCCCCCACTCTTCCCCTTCCAACGTTCGCCGTTGAACGCATTTATTCCGTAGAAACCAGAGGAATAAGAATACCATTCTCTCTTATAACACGTTTCCGCAGGCAAGGCGAGACCCACCATTTACGCATTTTATGCAAGCTTACGCATTTCGCAATGCCCGATGGATTGCGGATTGCGGGGCGGGGCATTACGTAATACGAGTAGCAAGACGGAGAAGCTCGGCTTGATAAACTATAAGCCACAAATTTGCATGAAGCCGCCGCCTTCGACTACAAATTGCCATTAAATGCGGCAACAAGGAGCGACGGTGTGGCGGAGGGGCCGTTAACGAATGCCCCGCCGTACTTTGTGCTCCTGCTCAGCTCAGCTCACCTCAGCTCACCTGGCTGCTCAACAATAACTGACACCAGTTGCTGGCGCTTTCCACTTTCCACTTTGTTGCAACAATTTGCGCGCCCGAAGCGCCGGCTGCGGATGCGGATACGGATGCGGATGTGGGACCCAGAGCGGAGCAGAGATGATGCAGCACGGAAAGAAAATTTAATATTAATCTTGACCATTGAAAGTGTATTTTAAGCCAAGTGTCAGGGATTCATTTCGTAGGAAAGTTTCTGATTATTTTCAAAATCCAAAAATTTATTCACTGAAGCTTTCAAAACCTTATATTTTCTCTCTGTGCATACTGCTGCTGCTGCTGCTTCATTGCATTTAATTCATTTTTATTGCAAAAGCTTACAGACAGTCAGAGGGAAGGGATCTATGTAGGTGTGCAGCCTGGAACGAAGGAGTAGGAAAGGCCACTTGGGTCTGCTCTTTAAATTATATTGGGCAAAATTTTATGCAGTCGGAGATGCTAAGCAAGGCGAGCCAAGGCATCAGGCTCGTCCCTCGTCCCTCGCAGGATCCCTCCGGCGCGGCATGCCATACAAAAGTTTTTACAAAGTAGCTGCGGCAGCTGCTGCAAGTTTGAACAGCATCCATGATGGGTACAGGAGCAGGACGAGGACCAAAGGAGCGGCAGGGGCCAGGGCAAGGCGGGACAGGACAGGACAGGACAGACAGACAGGCATTTTGATGAAGCTGCTTTATATATTGGGTGCGGGCTTTCGCTGGGTGGCCGTACTACTGGCTGCTGCTGCTGCAGCTCCTGCAAGGAGCAGCATAATTTAAATAGCATGTAAATTAGACGGAAGTCTAAAATGAGTGCATAATGTCTACTAAAAGTGTTCTAAGTGATTGTAATTTAGGTAAAAGTTCCAGCAAAAGCGCGACTTAGTGCTTAGCAGGACGGGAATCTTGGATGAGTCATCCTTCTGGCTCATACAATCTGTAATGTTTCCGATTAAACATGATTACGAGTTAAAATATGGCTCTAATAAAAAAGAATTTTATTAATGAGATATATAAATTCCCTGCAAGTGTTGATTTAAAATCTCTTACTAGCCTTGGACAAATGTAATTACAACCAACCATTGTCCTTAAACACAGTAACTTAAATGAAACTCTATTAATTAACAAATACCTTTTCAAGTTTACTGAAACAATGGATCTCTGAGTAATTTCTTTCAGATGTAAGCTAAAAAATGAGAAAAAAAGAAGAGCCCTTTATCTGAAAAATATTGTGCGTTCATTGTACTTGGTTTTTTCTTTAACAACTCCTTGTGCAACATTTTTTCTTTGGTTTCTTTTCGCCACTTTTCCAACAGACATTTGAAGGGAATAACCAAAACGAAATTCAGGGATTGGAAGAGGCAAAACCGAAACAGCATGACCCAGCTAAGACTTGGCTCAAAGTCTACGAGGATTTGCTTGGGTCTTAACACCTTTCACTACCGCATTTCCTTTCGACGGCTTCCGTTTTGGCCTACAGAAGCCCAAAGGGAGAGGCTGGAAAAGTCCCCAATTTTGGCCTTAAAGCGGTTGCTTCAGATGCGATTCTAATTTGCTGGAATTTAATGAGTGCTTACTTGACACTCTGACACTGCGCTTAAGAGCTATTAAGATGCTAGTAATATTCATAGACGCTTAAGGAATATTTTTGGATCTCTAAGAAGCTAACAAATATTGGATTCGCTACAACACTTTATCTCAAAATTGTGAAATGAACTCTTCAGGTATTTTCATGTGCAACTGCGGCATGTGAAAGTTTTCCCGAGTGAAATTTAAGTGTTTGCAAATTAATTAGCTGGGAGTAACCACTTGCAGGCGCCCCCAAGGACTCGCCCAGCAACTGTCTAAACTAGTTTCACCTTTGGCATGACAGCCACTCGGGAAGCTGCAATGCAAACAGACTTTTGGATCAACTTTGTTAACTTCGGCATTAAAATGCTTAACCCCATTCCGGGCTGCCATCGTCAAAAACAAGCCCACTCGAGGTGCACCGTAATCTATCAATAATATTATTATTCGTACTTGAAGCGAGCTAGTTAGGTTCTCTTCAGCTCGTTGCACTCGCTCGCTGCCCCCCAGAAGTTTAGACGCACTCGCTCACCTGCCGTTGGATGGGCACTTGCCTGCGTAAATTTATAATTACTGGAGGCGACTTGAGCCAGTTACGCCGGCAGTGGGAGTCCCAGTGCCCCGGGCTAAGGGCGCAGGTAAAGGCAATGGAGTTTTGGCTGCAAAAGTTGTATCAACTTGTTGTCTGGCGGGTGACGGTGGCCAAGGCGCCGGGCAATCTAATTTCCATTCGAGGCACCCAACTCCCAGTAGCAAAGCTGCCCAGTAGTCCGGCACTAAAGCACTCCGGCACTCAACTGGCCCACAAACTGGCCCTACTTTGTTGGCTTTTTCATTAGTTTTTCATTCTGGAGCAGCCGCACCTGGAGCTGGCTAAAAAGTTCATTCTAAGCGAAATTAAGTGCCATTTTTATTCGATTTTGTTTGCAGCAGTTTTCGGGGGCACGGAAGGGTGTAATTACACTGGGGTTTCGGAGAGCTATCCAGGGAGCTCTTTTCGGTGCAAGTGGCTCGCATTTTATTGATTTTAATGCAAATGCAATTAAAAATTTAGTGGAGTCCCGGGCGTAAGTGCATTAACATTAACTGAAAAATGATTTATGCTGTGTTTGACATTTTAATTATGCTTGCCGACGCAGCAACAAACAACCAAACAAACAAACAATCATGTTGATATCTCTCCCATGTGCCGGAGTGTGAGCGACTTTCATTAAGCCGATTTTTTTTCAGTTGCGTTAAAAATTTCCGGCCATTTGTTTCCATTTTTGTAGCTTGGTGTTAAATTTTTAATGTTCAATCAATTGTATTAAATTATATGCAAAATGATGCACTTAAAATGCAATAAGTTTCCGCCTGCGGGCAAAGTTGCTCCAACTCTCGGCAGAGAGTGTTGGATTTTAAATAATGTCAATGGGACATCAATGTTCAAGAGCATTTCAGTTGTGTATTTTTACGCCTAATTGTTTACTCATTGATGTTTTCAGAAAATTATTGTAACTTTCACTGCATGTAATATATTTATATATTAAGCGGTACTCACTCTCCAAGATATTCCAAAGAATTGATGGCATTCGGTCGTCTTTGTGGTCCACAACCAATCACTTTAATTAAGCTGTATTTTTCCCTGGACAGCACATCAAAAACCAATTAATTTTTATATATGCCTGCCTGGCCTTGGCTGCTTTCTGTGTAGCCGACAACAATTTGCCAATAGCGTCCTGGACAGGACATACGCATACAGAGGCAATTAGTCAGAGAATTGAACGCAGTTCATTGGGCAGATTTGAGCCTGGGCCAAGCTAATGACATAATTTCGCCATTGACTGGATTAGATAATGCCCGGGACACACTCGCACACTTATTCCCCTCGCCGCAGCCAGCTAATTGTTGGAGGTCCTGCCCGGGACACATGGCAATCTGTTATAAGCCCGAAGCTGGAGATTAATGATGAGGAATCCCCTAATGAAGTTATTTGCTTCGGAGGAGGAGGTCCTGTCCTGTCCTGTGCTGTCCTGTCGATGAAGTGGCGATGAGGATAATAACAGTCGGACGAAGTGAGAAGGACTCCGAAGTGCGCCAGAATCTGAATCCCCTTTTATTTATGATGCGTTTAAATTGTTGCTCCTTTGCATATTTACCTTGTTATTTTATTGCGTGACGGAAATGAACAGAAATGTAAAATGAAATAAAATAAAGAAAGCGGCAGCGAGGGCATCGTCCACATAAACAGCGCGAAAACATTGTCACAGCGTGAGGTCGAATGTTTTTTACATGCAAAAATATTTCATTTCCTTTGGCTGCGAAATGTTAAATAATAAAAAGAAAGCAACAACGGGGCGGAATGAGCGACAAAGTAAATTTCATACAGCGCGGGTGCGGGCGGGACGGAGTCGAGTCGCAGCAAATAAAAAACTGCAATAAAAATCTGTTTAACATGAAGTGCGGCAAACGCACAAAAGTGTGCCAAGGCGGGCGGTATGTCCTCGGAAGTCATCCCGCTCTGTCTCGGGTGCCCCTGCCATACACTTTACAACTTATGAGTGCTAATAAAATTCACTCGGCACATCCCAGACAATTCGCACAAAAAGAGCGAACGAACGAACGAAATTGTGCCGGTCCTTCAAGGTGTGCGCTTTGATAAAGAGTCCCAGTCCCAGTCCCAGTCCCCGCAGCGACTCCCCAGTTGAGTGGAGATCCCAATGGACAGCATGAAAGGCAAGGATTTCATTTTAAATTTCACAATTTATGGTGCCAGTTGTCGGTTAACAGTGCTTACAACAGTTGCACGGTGCAATTTCTGTGATAATTTCGCAAGCTGAAAAAACGAGTGAAAGACGGAGTCGAAGGAGCCCCTGAAGCGAGAGCTTATTGTGTATTATTACGAAGATATCCAAGAAGTCGTCACAAAAACTAAATGGATTACTGCACGAGTGGCTACAGGTATCCCCCAGATACAATATATTTAATTAAAATATATGTAAAGCAAAGTTCACTGGGAGAAATCGCTCTCCCCATCTCTGGCTTATTCCAAGCGGATCACAGACTCAAATATCAAGTAATGGCGAGAAAGTGGACCACTTGCCTGCTGCTGCTGCTGCTGCAGCTGCTGAGCCACCTGGAGAGAGGTCAGGCGATGTGGTTTCCCTGGTACTTTCAGCGCTATGGCCTGGAGCCCCACTCGAGTCGGCATGGCGGCGGGAACAAGAACGTGACATGTCCGCCTGGCTACGAGTTTAGGAGCCCATCCTTTCAGGTGATGGGACAGGAGCAACCAAAGACTACCCTGTGCAACGACAATCCGGTGCTGCAGCAGCTCGCCCGCCTCTATGTGGTCAGTCCGGAGAGGATTGTGCTGCTGCTGTCGCAGCCATCGCTCTCGCAGTCCTGCGCCGAGATCAGCGACGTCCTGAGCAAAATCCAGAGCGCCATGCACAACTGTGTCCTGGCGCCGGACAACATGTACGGTCGGCTGGCCGAAGGCCTGCGCTACTTCCGGCGGGAGGTCTGCGACGGAGGGGACGGCAGCAACCGGAAGCGCTGCACCGGGCTGCAGGACTCGCACAACTGCCTCCGGGAGCTGCGCACGGACATGATCCAGTGCGAGGCTCCGGCGGACTGGTACGAGCGCCGCAACTCCACCAGGGTTTGCCACATCTACAACGACGTCCTCGACTGCTACTACACGCGGGCAGCCCTGCTCTGTGGCCTCGAGTCCGCCAAGCAGCTGCGATCCTTTGCCGGCGACACCATGGGCAGGGCCATGGTCCATAAGTGTGAGGTCAAGAAACGGCTGCCCCGAGTGGACAATGCCATGCCCTCCGGCAGTGAACCTTTTCGAAAATCATTGTATTTCAATTGTTTGAGTTTTGTGTGTATTATAATTCATTTAGTATAAATATCTATATTATGTGGTATATAAAAAGACGTTAGATTTAATTTAAATACTGTTAAGGTGATTGTTGCGATTCATATACTTTTTACTTAAGACATTCCTTCCTCTGTAATTGTCATAGTGTTAAGGTGACGTGCTCTTCTCTACGATTCTCATACACTGTAACTAAGTGCCTCTCTGCGATTCTCATAAAGTTTACCTAAGATAGACCTTCCTTTGCGATTCTCAATTCTGTAGCTGAGTGCCTCTCTTTGCGATTCTCATGTCCTATACTTTAGCAATGCCCAAACACTCGAGTTATTTTATATAGGCTTCTGCAATTCAGATGCAGTTTAAGGGCCTTACTTTTTTTAAATATTTTAAATTTTATTTTAAATATTTAAATATTTAAAAATTCCTTTCTTTGCACTTCTCATTTCCTACCCCTTAATGCTCCTTAGCTGAAGAGCTCTTTATCTATAAATTTCTTTTTCACATGTCGATATTGTCAAAGCAAGTCTTTGCCTAATATAATTGATAATCTCTAAATCTTTTTACAGACTCCTGAGTAAATTTGTATTCTTGGCTGTATTTCCTCCTACTCTCCCTCAGAAAAGATATACTAGGATTTAATAGTAATCCCATGTAACTATGTAAATACATCATTTATCATCAAATGGGCCAGAAATGCCAACTTAAGTGTTTTGCTATTTTCAACTAAATTTCAATAAATACCCGAGGGACTTAAGCTGTCGACAAAATAAGCCAATTTACTAACACGTACGCCCACACACCCACACATACAGCTCCAGGAGGTGCGGGCATGTGTATCTGTGTGCGTATCTGTGAAAGGTGACCGCAAACATACAAACACCGCTCTCAGGAAGCCCCGGCCACCAAAACCGATGTCGGCATCGCTCCTTGCTTAGAGCGAAACTCATCAATTATGTTGGCGCGGCTGGAGATTGGGAATGTGCACTTAAAAAAAAAAACTTTTAAAGGATTATGTAAATCAGTCTTGTCACTGAGTTTAGCTAATATTGTTTTAGGATTCTAGAATATATTTCCTTGAATTAAATAACTATGAGCTGTGAGAAGTTTCTTGGTTCTATATTCTTCAGTCTCTTGAATATAGTAATATTCTTAGGTTCATCAGCAATACAAATTTATTGGATTAGCTTTCTTTTGGATACAATTGTTCTGTTTTCAATTAACTGAATTTTTCCCTCAGTGTGGCCTTTGGCCTAGGTGATACGATGGCTGCGGGTGGTGCAATGACGGTTCACCTGTGTGGCCTTTGTTAATGACACCTCACCCAGTCGCCAAAATGCGAGATCAAGGTGCAATGATTTTGGAGAGGCTTGATGGTGTTAGCTTTTACATTTGCAAGGCGGAAAGCCCAAGGAAATCGGAGTTTCCAAATGGACAGCCGGCATCTGAGGGAAACCCTTGCCTTTGTTGAGCCCAAAGTTAAAATGCATTTCCAAGCGATTGCAATTTTTATTGACAACAAAGACTTTATGGTGAGTAAAATACTTGAAATCTGGGGCAAGCACACTATAAATTTAAATTATATTTAATTTTTTTTTAAGGAAAGGTATGCATCTCAATGCAACACTCCCAAATGAATCCATTATAATAATAATAGTAATAATACTTCATCTTTATACGACAGGAGTCGTATTGTTGCAAGCTTGGTTATCATTTTCGACATTATTTCAGGAAAAATCGATTGTTCTTTTAAGCTTTATAAATTTTTCTGTTCCGGGTAGGCATTTATGAATCTTCGAGTCATTTTTCCAGCCATTTGCAGAACAAATTATGCATTAAATGAGCCCATTTCTGGGCCTTAACTCGCTTTAACAATCTTCCACAAAACATTGAATCCAAGATCACCAAGGTTATTAATTGGAAAGGAATTCTTTCAATATTTAGCCTCGATTAGTGTAAGTTACGCTCCAGTTAAGGATTTATCGTGGGCAAAATAAATAAATAAATAAAACGAAAAATGTGAATACCTTTTTGCAGATACCGACGAGCTTCAATACCAAATCCTTACCTACGGCCACAACTTCACCGCACTTGACAAGCGGAATGCCAGCTTCCCGTGGCTTATAACTAAATAATCGCTGTCCAATTTTCGCAATAATGCGAATCGTTACCACAAAGAGTCCTTTATAAAGCCAAGGTTTCCAAAGGTTATGACTGCCAATACTAAAATTTAATGCCACAATTAAACACGGCAAAGGAAGCTCCCGTCAACAGCATGCACGCAGAGCAGCGTCCGCCTGCCATGTGGCCAAAAGGGGCGTTGGGGCGTTGGGGCATTCGGGCGTTTGGGGGCGTGACAGCTGGGCGAGTGTGGCGCCTGTTTTGCGTCGCCATGGCTGACGTTGTCTACTCCATTAAAATGAAGTTGCGCTTTTGTTCTCGTCCCCTGCTGATGTCGCCTCTTTTTGTAGTCGGGCGCCAACGAGATGGCGAAAACAAAAAGCAGATTGTTCACAAACAAAACACGGGCCACATCTCAATGGGGTTTTACCTGTAAATACGGCCAGGCGACCTGAGAGGATACACCACAACGGTCTGCTCGACAGTCACAGATAAAGTACCTTTTTCTCCGACTCTCACTTTGACTCTCATCTCTCTGTGCCATTTCATGCCCTGGAAGAGGTTCTAACGAATTCACCTGGATTTTGTGATTGACAAACTGGAAATTCTAACTAACAGAAAATCTTGCTTAAAATTTTTTAAAATATGTATTGAAGGGGTAATATTTTCTATAGATTAAGAACTTTCTTATTAATTAAATTTAATAAAGTTAAAATAAAAACGTTAATCTGAAGTTGTATCTTTTTTACTCCTACACAAGCCCCAGCTACTTTAAAGAGTATTTGAAGATTGGCCTGTGAAAATGAGCTCGATTTCCCCTAGTTTTATTTTTTGTTTTCCTTTGGCTAAATAAAAATAAGTGCGGTAGCTTTCTCCGCTACTATTGCCTTCAACTGACAATAAACATGGCAGTTGAATGGAAAGGCAAGCCGGACAGGACTCTAAAACGCTGGTCATTCCATCAGACAAATATCCTGTGGCAATATGTGTGACTCAGTTGATGATTTTAGTCACCGACCCCATTTTTTTGTTTCCCTAGAAACTTGTTAACGGTCAAGTGCTTTCTGTTTCGTTTTCTTTTAATTAGATAGAAATGAAATCTTTAGAAGTTTAGGTAAAAAAGTCATGTAAAGTATGGCCTTATGTTTCAAAAGATGTTTAGCTTTATATCCTATAAACTTTCATTGCAATTTAAATTTAAACAAATTAAATTTTATAAAACATAAATTATCAAAGGAATAATAAACAATTTTCCTGTGGCTTTTACGCATTGAAATCTCTGTCGAGCAATGTATTTTTATGACACAACTGCCATCGAATTCTCCATCAGCATTTGAGCAAATGTTTTGCTGACATAATTCATTTCAATTCGATGCCAATATAACTCAATCACGCCTCCCGCCTCGCACACCTTATAATTTCATCACCATCAATTCGACCACATTAGACCCGGGGCCCAGGAGGCCGCATTTGTTTATGCCACTTGGTCCCCGCCATTGAAATGCCCGGGCACGTATTGAAAGCCGCAGCGAAAAAGCAGACAAAACAAATTCCCAAAAAGGAGAGCCAGGGAAGTGAGCATATTTAATAAGTTGACAAAACATATTTCACACGCACAAATGCGTCAGCTTTCGGTTGGCTTCCATTTTGTTTGCCCTCGACTTACAGCCAACTGCCTACATATGTCAGGCATCATTATTAACAGATTTTTGGGTGGGACACGCACGAGGCCCGAATGTCTCTGGGCCTCCATTTATACCGGGGGCCAGCAGGTCGGAAGGTGCCGGCGGCTGGGGCTGGGGTTGAGGCACACAGCGTGTGAAAATGTTATTGACATCTATTTCAATATTTATAAACGCACACAGAACGCATGGCCGCCTGGCAGAATGCGGACGATAAAAAGGCAGGATTTCGGCTTCATTCAATATGCCGAAGCCGAGAGAGAAAGGAGAAAATGCGCTAGAAAATACAATAAACTCCGCTCCAAGGCTCGGCAGAGTCCATCACCTGAAATTGATTTCACTTTCAGTTTCATCTTGATTACTTGCACGTACAAAAGCTGAACTTGAATCTGCCCAAGGGTTTGTGGTTAAGTAAAAAGAAAAGAGGAATTTTTAATTTCATTTCACATTCTTACTATCTTCTATCTTGTGTTTAAATTTAGATTTAATTATATTTAGAAGCTCTTATTACTCATAGGTGCATATTGCGGCTTCAATTATTTACAAGAAATAATACTTATTTTTTTCCTGCTCGAATGTCACGTAAGCCTGCATCCTTTTGAGCGATTTTCCCCTTCTGTCCACCAGTTAGAGCCTCATGAAATATGTATAATTCAACGTTTAGGAGAGGCGACTTCCCGACGAAGCCAAGAAGCTCTCGTCGTGCAACTGACAGGGGAATTGGCGGTGGAGCCGACCTGATTCCTCCATTAGCTTCTGCTGCGGACTGCTCGACTGGCCGCAGCACAAATGCCATGGCATTGGGGCTGACACTAATACGCAAAGCCCGGTTGGGCAACTAATAAGCGAGAGCTGGCCGAGGTGTGTCCAGCTGGCCAAAAGGACACACAGCTGCCCCGGACCAGACCGGCTGTCGGGGACACGCCGCAGTTGCGGCTCCCAGTGGAATCCCGGGAGTAAGCAATTGTCCGCCAGAAAGTGCAACAAGCAAATTAAACCCGTATCAAATGGGAAGCATTGAACTGTTATAAGCCGGCCCAGACATTCGACGCTGCGAGTCCGAGAGCCCAAACTAAGCATAACAGGACGTGCCTAGCTGCAAGGACGACTTAAACACCGAAGCACGGTGGATAAAATATTGAGGAAATATAGCAGAAATTTAAGCTGAGCTAATAGGAATTCCCCCCTCTGGGTTATCACAGCTTGCCGTAAATACCTTTACATTTGAATCGAAGTCTTTCTATTTAATATACCTATAAGTCGGCATTACTTACCAATAAACTATTTTTGCTTGGTATGGAAGGACCTTCTCCCCACTTATATTCAGAATAAGTTCACAAGAAATACAAGTACTCGACTATTTCTCTGCAGAACAATGTTATTGCAAACACAGTAAGAACCTTTTAGGAATTTAAATCAGCGCCAGAGCCGGCCAAAGACGTGTCTCAGACATGCAAAACTGAAGAAAAATGCTGCGAAATGAGCGAGTGAAGGGAAAATACCCAAACGGCAGCCGTATCGTTGGCATATTTATGCGCAATGACCGAAGGATTGCGGCAGACTCCAAGGCTGCCTCAGAGTTCAATGCATTGGTTACAGCTCGATAACGCATACGCCCCGTTGTCCCGCTGTTCGTCGCCGAGCGCAGACTCAATGTTAAATTAATACCTGCCCCATCGGACTGGGCCCGAGTTCGGTAATTTATTGATTGACCCCTCGCATCGCATCAACGAAAACGAAACTTAAACAATTTCGTGGAAAGTCTGGCAGGACGCTCACTGCAGACAACCTTCAAAATGTAATGGACAAATTATTCACAGCGGCCTGGAAGTTATTTAATTTATTATCAAAATCACAACCGAGACCCCAGACCCCAGACCCCAGACCCCAGACCCCAGATCCCGGCCCGGAAAGTCAATAAAAGTCAAGTAAAGCGAAACTTGTGGCATTTGCGCTTATTATTGGGCATTCAAATTGCCTCAAGCATGAATTATGGGCGACCAACGAATCAAATTTTGCTCAAATTCACGCACTGTTTTGTTTGCCATTGAATTTTGGTGAAACGAATGCAAATAAGCGTAAAGATTCGCTTAGTGACTTTGACCTAAGTGCTCGCCATTGTTCGATAATAAGTAAATTGTGCTTCCAGGATGAGGATACTGAAATAGTTCCGCGTTTACGGATCTTTTTGGATTCATTACTCTCCTGAAGTGTTAGAGGTTCACCTTCAGGGGTCAAAGTAGCTTGAAAATTCCAAATTAAGCTTTAGAGGAACTCCTGTTAACACATTTTTTGTTAGTTAGTCACGGCTATTTGATTTTTTGAAAAAAATACATTGTACAAAGTAAAGGCAAAAGTCGGAAACTAAGCTTGGTTAATAAGCTAGACTAGAATACACATAAAATAATTAAAGATATTAGATTTAGAGAACTTAAGAACCAAATGTATCTGAATGTATTAAAGTGTTACTTTCAAATTAATTGCTACAACCTAGGCTTAGCTTGTAAACAAAAGTGCCTAAAGACACTGCGAGTTAAAACTATATCGATTTTGCCCAAAAATTCCAAGATTCCTTTTCGAGAACTACTCGGAGAAACCAGCAACAAAACTCAGTTACTGTGAAACCAAAATAATCAATTATTTAAATGCCTTGCAAGGGCTTTGCCGCTGCTCATTAAAAGGCAGACGCCCGAAGGGATCTCAAAGAAGAGCCATCTATCTGGAGTCTACTTGTTGAGCCGAGTCGGCAGAACACCTTTAACTGAAGACGGAGCTTCCTTGCCTCGCTTTCCCTAATGACGTGCATTTTCAGGGATTTTAAATAGTGGCTGGCAAAGGCTGGCAAGAAGTGTGCCACCAGCATGCAGCATGTCAATGTCATTACGCAACAACTGGCAGAGTGACGTCGCGACGGCATTGCGGCGGGAAAACTATATGTGTTATGCGTTTGTAGCTGCATTTTCACACCGCTTGCATTTTTCATTCACCGCAAATATACTGACGAACAGCAACCGGAATTACTCGGGAATATGCACACACTCACGCATGTGGGTGTATAACAATAAATGCATTTTTAACACAACACAAAATATATATACTGCTGCCCGGCTGTGCCGTAAGAACTGGCCGAGCCAGTGTGTGGATTTTGAAAAACATTTTTATGCTCCAGTTTACAATCAAGCCACGCACCAAAAATTCATTGCCACCTGAAGCATGTGCGAAAATAAACCAGAAGGCGAACAACGAACGGCAATCTCAATTATTCTGGCCACTGCCCACTGCTGGCTTTCCTCAATCCTTTCAGTCTTTGATTTAAGCCAAGAACCGACGGCCCCTGCTCTGGCCAAGACGTTGCTGTGTATCGTTCCGAGAGCTTTGGATTTATTATATGTTATTTACTCATTATTATGTAATATTTGCACTTGCGCTGGAATAAACGGAATATAGTAAATGTAATTGTGTTCCTTCCCAGCTATTTCGCCTCAAACGAAATAATTGCACGCTCCTCTGCTTATTTCATTTCCGACTCGAGGCAAATTAATTAAAGCAAACCAATGCGATGAGTCTCAATATACAAGCACTCGGAGGCACACCCAGTGGCATCCGAATCCGAATCCGAATCGAAAAGACGAGCAGCTGAAAATGTTTGTAATACAATTTTTCGCAGTGGCACCGAAGGAGGGGGAAAAATAATTACTTGGCACGCAGCAGACAATGCAAGGTGAAAATTGCATTTTCCATGGCGGGCAAGGGGGACGGACGAGCTGGCAAGGACTCGCATTACATGCTCCTTAAGTATCTTAAGCCTCATACGTGCCAGGCGCTGGAGCTAAGGATATTTATACAAACTTGTTGTGTGTGTGTGCTTGTGCTCGGGTGTGTGCAGGATGCTTGATGCTGAACGGCAACGGGAAGATGCGTTTAACAAAAACCCTAGTGAAATTGTAATGTAAAGAAAAGGAAATTATACAACTTGTTGTTGCAGGCCCCTGAAACTGAGCAAGTCAAGAAGCTCCAGTCTCCAGCTCTCGAGCTGTGGAGCTTTCCACTTCCATCCTTGTGTGCGTATTTTTTGAAGGGCGAAAGTGAAGTCGGTGGCACCTTTATTTAAGACACCGCTTCAAGGAGCCCGGCTGCCGCTCGCAGGATGCTCAAAAGCGTGAGTTTGCGGGGCGACATATGTTATGTCTTCCGCAGCCTGCGAACGGTGGCGCTGCCAGCATAAAGTCATTAAGTGGGGGAAACGAAAATAAATTTACGCTCGGTAAATAAATCTTTTTGATTCTCTCCACTCGCTTGCTCCGCTGTCCTTGCCCCGAACTACCCGAAAATACTTTAATTAAATTTGTATGAAGCTTGCACCTTGAGTAAGTGGGCGTAGCACAGAATCTTCACGAGCTGAAATTGTATCTATGGCGATAAATTCTTTAATTGAGATTGAAGGAGAGTTACTTGTGCTGACCTTTTGACCCATTGTGAGTTAATTTATTTCATTCGCTTTTTTTAACCTATAATACAAATTTACAAAATATTTCCTTATAAAAAACTCCTTTTAAGGGGTAAGATCAAAGCATAAATAACACTTTCAACAGCAAAAATTTTTAATACTAAATTTTGGTTCGATGAACGAAAATTAAATTGAAAATAATTTAATTTTAAAGGAAATTTATGAAATAATTAGGGAGTATCTTGAATAAATTTTTAGTTTATTTTTAGGGATTTTTTTGTTGTTATTTTGGCTATATATTATATAGACACGTAACAAATTAGAAACTTATTATATTTGTTTATATTTATTTTTAACCGACAAAATTATATTTGAAATATATTAAGTTAATGTTTTAAAATGTTTTGATTGAAAATCACTTGCAACAAATGAAAATCACCAGTTTTGTAGCTCATTTATTCAATTTTTAACTTAAATTTTGTCGATATTTATAGTAATTGCTTGTGTAGTAAAATCTATTTCAAGCTCCAGTGATCCTAAAGCCGTTGTAGTTTATCATATAGCCAGAATCCTGTCCGAATATACATCGCCAAAACTCGATTTGAAGTCCAACGTGTATGGCTCTCAGACGTTGGCACGAACTTTGGATTTTATGTGGCTGAACATGCACGAAACTTCGCTGGTAGCTCCCACAGAAGCTTACTTAACCCATTTCAGAAAATGCGTAAACATTTCACGTAATCGCTCAACACCTAATCAGCATTCAGCTTCAACCCTTCCGCCGCCGCCCTTGGCATTGTGATGCAACAAAGTCGGCAGGGGGAGCCAGCTCCACGTCTTCGCATTCGCTTTCCCAGAAGCCACAAAAGTTGATGCAACGTGGGGCTGAAGGGGAAACGAGCTGAGCAACGTTTATCGCATTTTCTTGTTGCTCCAGATACTGTTTTTGCTGCCGGGGAAGTTACTGGCAAGCATATGAGCATAAAGGATATTCGCTGTAAATTTTCATTTTTATGAAGTTACACAAAGTACAGAAATGTGGTTACATTTTGGATTAAACTAAGGTAAGTATGCAAAATACTGGAGTGTGTGCTCGTTTGTGTGCACATATTTTTGGCCGAGCCCCGCAAAAGAAAAACAAAACACATGGAAATACTCAGGTACATAGCGTATATAAAAGACGGAGCTTAAAATATTAAAGAAAATATTATAAATATGTATATAAGAGGACAACCTCACATCGTACATCAAACTATTTATTAACGTTGATTTTTTTACAAAATAAATTAAACATCGACAGATAAAATATAAAATTGAAACCCCAGTATATAAAGCTCTTAAAAGAATTTGTTTATCTTTAAATTTTTGAACATTCAAAATGCCAAGATAAGTAATTTCCGGTCACAAAATATTCGCTCCCTTCAATTTTATTTTTTTTTTTTTTTATTTCATCAGAAGCAAGCACTGATAATACAAAACATTATACAAATTCACTCTGGTCTTTCGGTTATTTTGACTCTTGCATTAAAATTCCGTTTTTTCTTAGTAAACTCTGTGAGTATAACTCTGATAAAGTTGAGCAATAACAAAAAAGTAGCAAATATATTTATATTTATACTCGGTTTTCGTTTAAAAGAAACAAGCACTGATAAAACAGGCCAACAAAACTTGAGAAGTTTTCAGAGCCAAGAAAGAACAATAATCCGACCTTAGGATATATCCTTTACATTAGGTTTAAAAATGTTTGTTTACCTTAAAAGTACAAAAATTAAGTTTATCTATAATATTAGGTGCTTTAGAAACGCGATAGAAAATGCTCCCGATTGATTGTTGATTGATTGCATTCGTAAAAAGTGGCTTGGGACTAGATTTTTAATCTAGAAAGGTTATCAACAAGCTGACTTATGAACAATAAATTTAAAAACATATAAAGGTTTTCTTATTTCAACATTTTATTGATCAAGAGGAAGCTTTGAGACTATAAATTGAAATTTTTTTATATGACAATTCGTTTACCAAATCAGAGTAATGTACACAATAACTAATACAAAAAAATAAATCAAAGAAAATGCATTAATTTTAATGTATGAAATAAAAATGTTGAGTATAGCAATGCGATGCACACATTTCCTAATTTTATAGACGTCGTTCAGTAGAGTGTAGACTTCCTTCCGGGCAAGAATGGCATCTTGCTACCTTTTTAGGAACTTAGTGGTTCCTGTTTTGGTTTTGATATTAGCTTTCGTATATTCCCAAGGATGCGGTTATGGCCATTTCCAGTGTGTGGAAGATGACAGCTGTATATCAAATTACAATGTATGCGATTCGACACCAGATTGTCCAAACGGCAGCGATGAATCATTCACGGTATGCAAGGGACCACGTCCAGAGAACTTCGAAACCCATTGTGCCAACGGGAAAGAGTTATCAAGTGCGATGTTTTGGAACCGTATCGTTGATTGCCTTGATGGTTCCGATGAATTACCACAACGACACAGATTGCCGATCCAAATATCGGGCAAGTGCACAAAGGAGGATTCCTTAGAGATGTGCATCCAAGCGGTATAGAGCACTGCCTGGCTGGCAGCGATGAGCTACCCTCCGTCTGCGACGGCAGAAAGAACTGAACAGCGGCCGAGCCGCACAATTTTACTGAGCCGAAAGATCGCAAGTTCCCCACAAACACGAACTTTGCGGCAGAGAACCCGAAGCGCTTCGTTTTCGTCAAAAAGCCAGCTGAGGTCAGCTGCTCGATAGCCAACCGGACCTCGTTGAATTTATGCACGAACAACGGCAAAAATATACTCTAGAACTTAGAAATATTGTATTATTTAAAAATGCTACCTTTGATTTTATTCTCTTCATATAACTATAGCATATAGCTGGCATAGAAAGGATCGGTAAAAATGTAAATATAATGATATGATATGATAATAAATGATGTAAAACTTGAAATAACTTGGTGGTTTAATATAATATATAATATAATATATATCTAACAATATATTATATAAAAGTCGACAATTAAAAACCCTGCTATTGACTTCTTTTGATATAGAACTCAGAAACTAGTGTGTTTAAAAAATTACTGGGTATTCCGTAAGGAAATAGAGTACTGACGAGGTCCATTGGCAAGACCGAAACAGGGATTTTCCTCGATGGAGCTCTTAATTCTTCCATAAAACCTGATTTACATTTTGATCACGAATAATGGTTATACAGTAAATAAAGAATTATTTATGAAATTATTTTAGCTTAATTGCTTGTTAAAGGAGCGATACGTAGATCAGGGTTTCTGGGGTGAATGTGAAAGTCTCTTATCAACGGATTCCGAAAATCATTCGATGGCATCCCAACAGTCATCCGGCCTCAGTTGGGATTTTCAAGAACTATTCTTATCGCTGGCAGCACTCTCTGTGTTCATATATACATATTTCCTAAGTAGAATTAAGCAGCATCAAAAAAAAAACTGCGAAAAATGCCAAAAATTCCAGTATCCAGTAGAAAGTAAGAGTATTTCTTACTTCTTACTAAGAAAAGTTCCTTTATTCTAGAAAAGGTTTCCAGAGTGTGATTCATAACCAAATAATAAATGCTTGCGAAATAACCAAAATCGAAAATGCATTATTTTTAAATATAAAATTATTTAAACCAACGAATCGAATTTCGCAAAATTTTATTATTATTAATGCCCAGCCAGCCTTCTTTTAACAGAATCCTCAACCGCAAGTTCATTAATTTTACGGAAGTATCTAGTCCCGATATGCTCCAAACCCCATGGTTAATTATTACAAATATTTTACTTGGGACTCTTCAACTTTGTTAGTACCTGGAGTTGAACATCTAGTTTACCTTCCACTCGATAGAAAATGCACCTATATTAAGGTCCTCCGCGGTAGGTGAAAGTATTTGGAGGTTTCGGAATTATTCGAAAATTTTAAAAAAGTATCCATAAGAGCTTTGACTGGTATTAATAAGAGCTATTTATAAAGATGACGGCACGCTCTGTGCTCATATGTCGAAATGTATTTTCCAAGATCTGGAGGAGGTTATGTACACATCAATAATCATTGATTAAAGCACTTAATTGAAGTCTCATAGTTAAAGTGCTATTTGAATGAATCTTTGTAGAAAGTCTGCTTCCTAAAAATCGGTACGTGCCAGATTGGATGATTATATTATATAGCTGCCATAGAAACGATCGGTAGATGTATAAGAAAATCGAAAACTTTAAATGTAAATGTAAATTTAAATAATTAATGTTGTTGCTTAGTTATCTTTATTTCAAATATTGTTATTAATTTGTTCATAAATCAGTTAGTAGTGTAAATAGATAAATAAAAAATGATTTCGTCAATATGTAATTTATCTTTTGGCAAATATGGTTATGGTTATGAAATTTCGTGTTGGAAATTGGTCTTTTCAGTGTGATGAAAACATCTGAGTAAAGTTATAATACCCTGCAGGGGTATAAAAATGAATTTATCAGCATTTAATGGTTATACAGATTCGGTCTTTCTTGTTTTGGATTCCTTATCGCAAACATACTTATATGAAATATAAATCTTGTCCAAGCCAATAAGAAGCATATAAATAATTCCCAATTTTTTTAACGGCGTTCAGTAGAGTGTAGACTTCCGTCCGGGCAAGAATGTCATCTCGCAGCCTCGATTGGAACTTAGTGGTTGCGGTTTTGGTTTTAAACTTAGCTTTCGTTTATTCTCAAGAATGCGGTTATGGCCATTTCCAGTGTGTGGAAGATGACAGCTGTATATCATTTCACAATGTATGCGATTTGAAGCCAGATTGTCCGAATGGCAGCGATGAATCATTCACGGTATGCAAAGGCCCACAAGCAGAGAACCATGATACCCACTGTGCCAACGGGGCACAGATACCAACAACGATGTTTTGCAACCGTATCGTTGATTGCCTTGATGGCTCTGATGAATTACCACAATTATGTTCAGACGATACACGTTGGCGATCCAAGTATCGGGGCAATTGCAAAAAGTAAGTTGAAATTAAACAAAAATTTGATGTTTTTGAAATGCAAAATGTAACCCCCTTTCGCTACTGATCTCTTCTGTGCTTGACAGTTATGAAATTGAGTGCCTTCCGGGAGAGTGCGTGCCTGAGTTCAAAACGTGCAATGATGAGATCGACTGCAGCAACGGCCTGGACGAATCTTTGGAGATGTGCATTCAACTCTGCGAGACAGAGTGCTTCCGTTGCAGCAATGGAATTCTGATTGATGAAAGCTGGTTGTGCGATAATATAATGCACTGCCTGGATGGCAGCGATGAGCTACCTTCCATCTGCGGCGACAGAATGAACTGGGTACCGGTCAAGCCGAAGAACTGTACTGAGCCGAAGTACCGTGAATTCACCACAAACACGAAGTTCATAGGGAAGCACTCCGAGCGCTTCGTTTACGCCAATCAGCCGGTTGAGGTGCGCTGCCTGAACTCCAACCTGACCTCTTGGAACGTATGCATGAACACCGGCAAGTGGCACCACGAGTTCCCAGACTGCAAGCCACATCGGATCAACAGAGATCCAGACACAAATGGCACCAACGGCTGTCCAATTGATTATTACAACAACGAGACCATGCTCATTGTCAACGAAAGAAACGAACCAGTTTATCCGCCACTCAACAATCTTACAGTGAAATTGTTGTGCCTCGAAGGATACGAATTTTTGCCATACCACCTATCGGGCCACTCGGCCAATTGCCTGGACAATAAACAGTGGAGAGAAATTAACTTTCATCCTCGTTGCGTTAGTGTGTATTAGCCCATACAATATTTTATGTTCTTCTGTTTTAATACAAAATTTTTTTTCTAAACCTTCCAGAACTTTGCCCAAAGGAGCAGATAAACGAAATGTATTCATTAAATCCAACATGCTACAATGGCGATAACGGCATAGAAGTTACTTGCACTGATCAAAAATCACTGATTCCGGGCACAATTGTGAAATTTGCATGTCATCCTGGATTTCATCACAAGACTAAGGACGTGATCTCTGTGACGTGCACCGAGGATGGGACGTGGGAAGGCCTTAAACAGCTGTGCCGAAAACAGGAAGAATTCTGCTATTTTGATTGCAATGCCAGGCTCGGCTATTCTGGATTTTCCCTGATGAAGGGTACAAATGCCCCAAATGCCCCCTGGGTTGTACGTATTTACCTACGAAACATCACCACCGGTAAACCCGAGTTCCAGTGCACTGGCAATCTGATTCGCCTGGATATGGTGTTGACTGCAGCCCACTGTATTTCTAATATAACAAACCCGAGTGATGTGGAAGTTGGCACCACTGGCAACCTACCTGCATCGGCCAAGAGGTTTCCAGCTAAACACATATCTGTGTATCCGTAAGTATAATGAGCAACACTTAAATCTACTCTCCGAAATATGTTCCTGATAATCAAATATCTTTTTTTTTTCAGGGCAATTGGTAATAACGATGTTGCAATTATTTTCTTAGAGAAACGCATCCGATATTCGCCAGGTCAGGAAATTATCTGTCTCCCGCATGATTCCGGAAACAGAAACTTGAACGGAAAAAATGCCTCTTTGATTGTTTGGAACTTTGATGGCACCTTGTCGCATGTTGATGGCCAAATTTCGGGACCCGGGATGCATAATGGAGATTTTAATGTGATTTTAAGGGAAAATTCAGAAATATGTCAACGCGACAGTGGGGGCGGAGTAACCATAAAGTGCGGCAACAAGAGGTGCCTAGTGGGTGTAATTAGCGGAGCAGAAGGTCCAGGCGATGGCTCTGCAATGTGTAATCAACGTGTGATTGCAGCCAACATATTTTCGACCTATCATACGAATTTTATTAAGAACAGCATTAGCAGCAATAAGGACTGTCCAGAGTGAACTTACTTTTAGTTTTATAAGTCCACCATTTAACAGTATATCCTTTGATCAACACCACTAGTATACTTACTAGGGAAGAACATCCGTCAAGCTAAAAAAAAATTCATTTAAAATACAACATATCTGATGGACATTAATAATAAACCTCATGTAAGAAAAGAAAAAGAAATTGATTTTGTGGATTGAGAATAAATAAATAATATAATAATAAATAAATAATAATAATAACAATTAGAGCATCGCAAGCGAATGTATGGGCCACAAACACTCGGTCCGACTTTTACTTTGTATACTTGCTGCATCTTATATTAAATTACAGAAGAAAATAGTTTTTAAACACTTGAAATCCATATAAATAAGTTCGGATAGTGAGATTCAAATAAGAGTTAGAGTAGATGCCAGAGAATTCAGCTGACATTTTAGAGCAAAACTGACTTGATCAGACTGGGAATCCATTTACCTTTCAGAATATGCAGCCTGGTAAAAATTTTCCAAAATAAATGCACGATCGTTCTATGAAGATTATGATGAAGAAATTTACTTGGAACTGTGTGAAGAAATTTCCATTGGTAATCAATGCTACCAACTGCCAAGAAACGTAAATATGATTTATTTTTGATAAGTTCAGCTTAA
The DNA here is from genome assembly GCA_008042575.1 of Drosophila watanabei. NCBI lineage: Eukaryota > Metazoa > Arthropoda > Insecta > Diptera > Drosophilidae > Drosophila > Drosophila watanabei. The sequence continues at coordinate 22,652 of VNJS01007159.1, forward strand.
ACACTTCGCCGTCAAATTATTTCCTGTACTGCAATGCATTGCATTGCATTAATTGTGTAAAATTGGTCGTTTTACATCAATTTTTTGACACCAAATAGCGGTATTGTTCTTCTACATGGCGCAGGCGATCAGCCATATGCATTATTCTACGACTCTGCTCCCTTTACTTTAAAGAAACTAAGTGGGGGCGGCTAATTTTTTTTAAATATGACTTGAATGTAACAGATTTAGTATCCCATTTATAAAAAATCAATATTTGGAGCATATTTGTGTCGTTGAAGCGTTCTATTTGTCAAAAAAATAACACTATTTTCCACGGATCAGGTTAGAACATTTAAAGTTAATTTTTAGAGAAAGTGCGCAAAAGTGCCCTCTTATGCTTTCAGAATATAACAAAAATTGAATGCTCTACAAAATATAGCCGATTCCAGAGATGGAGAGATCTGGACTCGCTTTGTAGCGAGTAGAATCAAATGAAAATTTCTATATTTTTTAGGGTTACCAAATACACAATATTATAACGACATCGCTATCTATTTCTACATTCAATGTACACAAACATATATTACAAACTACTAGGAACAAGATTGCATCCAAAAAGTTGCACTTTATTTAGATTACTCAAACTTTTACTTCATTTAAAGTTTGCACAATAAATAAGCGATTTAACAGCTCTCGTCTCTCCTTGCAGTAACAGCAGACTTAACAGCGGATAACTTAACAGAGCGAGTCACTGTTAAGCCGTTATGGTCGTAACATTGTTTGATGTAATATGAATATGTTCCATTTGAGAAAAACTTATTTTAACGACTTCTAGACTTTCAAATAATGGGTTGAAACCAAAAGTCAAGTCTCAAAGGAAGAGTATACTATTTATAAAATACAATACATAAATACGGAAAATACACATTACAAGACATTATAAGAAAAATTTATTGTTTCGTATTATGGTATTATCGATTGTTTTTAAATAACTTGAACATTCCAAATGTCAAGATAAGTAATTTCTCGGTCCTAAGATATTAGCACTCTATCTTTATCTACTTTGTTTTTGTTTCTTTAAAATTATATTAAAAAATCTAAAGAAATGGTTTTGGTCCTTGGGTTATTTTTCATCTTTTCCCAATAAACTCTGTGATTAAACAAATGATTAACAAGAAGAGAACAACATGAATTTATATTTAAATTTGTGAACATTCCAAATGCTTTATCTGCTTGGGTTTTATTTCTATAGAAACAAGCACAGATTACACAGGCCAGCAATATTTAAGACAAGAACGAAAGCTAACTTTGGCATGCCGAAGTTTGTATACCCTTGCAGATTGCAACTGGATCAATTATAATCTCTCCTTATCTTATTTAATCTGGATTACTTTCAATTCAATTTTATTTTTACATTTTTACATTGTTTTACATTTTTACATATAAAGTAAAATGTAATTTACCTCCTATATGATAAGCCGTCAGATTTTAATGAAATTTATAACAAACTTCTAAAACAATATTGAATGCTTGTATCTAAATGTAGAAGAAATTATGTTAAAAACTAACAAAGCTAAAATTTTTTTCCAAAAATTTCCCGACCCTTCCTATGGCACCTATATGGTATAGCAGTCCGATTTTTATAAAATGAAATCCGAAAATCTAGAATAATATATATTGCTTTTAACCGAGAGTTGATTATGAAATGTTAAAAAACAGTGAACCTATAATTTTTTTCAACAAACTTACGGATCGTTTGTATGGCAGCTATATAATATAGTCGTCCGATCTGACTCGTTCCGACTTATGTACGAGTGAGAGTATATATAAGACAGACAGACGGTCAGCACTTATAGCAAACATTTATAATACCCTGCAGGTTTTGAGGGTTAGAGAAAACCACTCTTTCTCTTCTTATCGCAACCATACATATACGAAATATAAATCTTAATTATTCCAATGCGAACCGGGTTATATATTTCTCAACTTTATTGACAACGCCAGTAGAGTGTAGACTTCCGTCCGAGCAAGATGTCATCTCGCAGCCTCAATTGGAACTTAGTGGTGCCTGGCTTAGTTTTGATATTAGCTTTCGTATATTCCCAAGGATGCGGTTATGGCCTTTTCCAGTGTGTGGAAGATGGCAGCTGTATATCAAATTACAATGTATGCGATTCGACACCAGATTGTCCAACCGGAAGCGATGAATCATTCACGGTTTGCAAGCGACCACTTCCAGAGAACTTAAAAACCCATTGTGCCAATGGTGCAGAGTTATCACATGATGCGAAGTTTTGCAACCGTATCGTGGATTGTCTTGATGGTTCCGATGAATTACCACAGCTATGTTTGGAGGACACAGATTGGCGATCCAAGTATCGGGGCATGTGCATCGGGTACGAGGGATTTAGAAATCTATTTTACCGCATCACTTATGATCACTTAAATGCTTGACAGGACTGGTATTGAGTGCCTTCCGGGAGAGTGCGTTTCAGAATCAAAAATGTGCAATGATGAGATAGACTGCAGCAACGGCCTGGACGAGTCCCTGGAGATGTGTGCGTATAAGTTCGATTTAGAGAACTTTCGCTGCGGCAATGGAAAGTTGATCGATGAAAAATTAGTATGCAACAATCATATGAACTGCCTGGATGGCAGCGATGAGCTTCCATCCGTCTGCGGCGGCAGTTTGAACTGGGTACCGGTCGAGCCGAAGACCTGTACTGAGCCGAAGTACCGTGAGTTCACCACAAACACAACGTTCATAGTGAAGCACTCCGAGCGCTTCGTTTACGCCAATCAGCCGGTTGAGGTGCGCTGCCTAAGCTCCAACCTGACCTCTTGGAACGTATGCATGAACACCGGCAAGTGGCACCACGAGTTCCCAGACTGCAAGCCACATCGGATCAACAGAGATCCAGACACAAATGGCACCAACGGCTGTCCAATTGATTATTACAACAACGAGACCATGCTCATTGTCAACGAAAAAAATGAACCAGTTTATCCGCCACTCAACAATGTTGCAGTGAAATTTTTTTGCCTCGAAGGATACGAATTTTTGCCATACCACCTATCGGGCAATCCGTTCATATGTCAGAAAAATAAACAATGGATCAAAAGAGACTTCCGACCTAGTTGCGTTAGTAAGTATTATAAATTATAGTTAGTGTTTTTTATTATTACTTGCTTTTATGTTTATTTTTTATTTGTTCACAGAAATTACATATCAAAAAAAAACTTTTATTTAAGCATAAAATTAAAATTTGATTTTTTCCAAACCTTCCAGAACTTTGCCCAAAAGAGCAGATCAACGAAATGTATTCATTAAATCCAAAATGCTACAGTGCTGACAGGACAGTACTTACTTGCACTGATCAAAAATCACTGATTCCGGGCACAATTGTGGAATTTGCATGTCATCCTGGATTTCATCACACGACTACGAACGTGATCTCGGTCACATGTACCGAGGATGGGACGTGGGAAGGCATTACAGATCTGTGCCGAAATCAGGAAAAACTCTGCTCTTTTGATTGCAATTCCAGGTTTAAAAATTCGGGGTATACCTTGATGAAGAACGGGCACGTTACGAACGCCACGAAAGTCCCCTGGGCTGTACCTATTTACCTACGAAACATCACCACCGGTAAACCCGAGTTCCAGTGCACTGGAAATCTGATCCGCCTGGATATGGTGTTGACTGCAGCCCACTGTGTTTCTAATATAACAAACCCGAGTGATGTGGAAGTTGGCACCACTGGCCACCTTCACGCATCGGCCAAGAGGTTTCCAGCTAAACACATATCTGTGTATCCGTAAGTATAATGAGCTACACTCAAATCTACTCTCCGAAATATGTTCCTGATAATCAAAAATCTTTTTTTTTTGCAGGGCATTTAGTAATATCACTTACAAACACGATGTTGCAATTATTTCCTTACAAAAACGCATGAAATATTCTCAAGGTCAGAAAATTATCTGTCTCCCAAATGATTCCGAAAACATAGACTTGCAAGGAAAAGAGGCCTCGATGATTGCTTGGAGTCCGTATGGCACCTTGTCGCATGTTTATGGCCAAATATCGGTACCCCGGGAACATAGTGGAGATTTTAATGTGACTCTCAAGGAGAATTCCAAAATCTGCAAAGGCGACAGTGGAAGCGGAGTAATTACAAACTGCGGCAACAAGATGTGCCTTGTGGGTGTAATTAGTAGAACAAATACGGCAGGCGAGGTCTCTACATTCTGTAAGGAACATGTGATTGCAGCCAACATATTTCCTACCTATCTTATGAATTTTATTAACGCTAGCATTAACGCTAGTATGCATTGTCTAGAGTGAACTCACTCTTAGATCTTTAAGTCCAACGTGCAATTGTTCATCTTACACTTAAGCTGGAGCTCTCTAAAATTTAAGTTTGAATACACCGAAACTTCAAGATCGATTGTTTAGCGTAGTTATCCAAGGAATGGGTCTCATCTGTTACTGTGAAGTCTGGCGGGTTGATGTCCTCCCCCAACAGCCTTGGCTCCGATCTTTCGGTTTTTTAGCTCCTGTCAAGGAGGCGAGGAGGATGTCCCCAGCTTGATTTATTTTACATGTCACGACACAAGCGCACTTGCAAGTGCCAATCGAAGGTCCCTGCTGCACGGTTGGCCAACGGGGAGGGCAGGGGGAGTGTAATAAATTTTTTATATGCTTTGCGGACGGGCAAAAATAATACTAAATTCTTAATCGACACCTGTCAATGAAGCATTCCTTCTGCGGCGGATTGATGTGTGTATGCGTGTGTGTTGTGTCCTGAGGACTTCCGTCTTTTCTTTTTTAATATGCCTCCCATGTGCCTAACGCATAATGCCCCGCATCTGTGGGGGGTTGAGTGAGTGTTCTGATTAATATTTGCAAGTATTGACAGCTGAGATTTTACGCTGTGTTTCGAGGGGACTTAGAGTGGAGTTAATAAAACATCGAGCGACATGTTTTGGGACGGGAGCGTGCGTGAAATCTAAAAAGTGTAAATCCGCTGCGGTCCACACCCCTTGCTCCCGTTCGCCATTGTGCTGGGCTTAGCTCTTAAACTGCTGTCCGTGTTTTTTATTAAATATTCAGCATTGTATGCAACTTTGCACAGAGCGAAAGCAAACATAACTCATACGCCGTGAATGCCGCAGCAACCGCAATCTGGACGGTTCAACTCGTTGGGTTTTGGTAAGAGTCCATCGCCGGGACGGACCTCCACTCCCCTCCTAGGCCGGAGTGCTACAAACATGGTCTAATGACAGAGATTTATGCTGTAATTGCATTTAGTGTGCCCGGGGCATGAGGAAGCAATGTTGAGCCAAATAAGCGGGGAATATTACATATTGCATGCCCTTACCCTTAGTTAGATGCCATAATAAATGCCTTTCGTTTGGAAAATGGGTGCCAGGAAACCTCAGTGATTTTAGTTGCTCTGAATTGGATTCCAAAGTGCAACACCAATGCTTATTGCTGCAAATAAACAAGCTAAATTCATGCGTATTTTACCTGGTTTCCACTGGGTATTTTTTTTTACATATTTATAAAATTCTATAATTATATTAGGAATTTCTTAAGAGTTTAATTATAGTTTAAAACTGATTGAAACTTACTACTGCCCGCTGGATGAGAGAGTATTCGTTTTGAAAGAAATGCGGCATAAATAAGCACTAAAACCAATTATAAGTTTTGTCCTGCAGCTCGCAATTGCACATTGCTCCTTGCTCAGTGCACGGTGACATCGAGCAAATGGCCGGGCGGAAAAAAGTTAAATGAAATTGAAAATAAATGAGAAAACATTTCACACGGCGTTCCATTCGAGGAGAACTCTCTTTCTCCCTCTTTCTCGCTGATTCTGTGTTTTAATTGCAAAACGGCAAAGTTAAGCGTTCGCGTAATCTGCGGAGCGGTGGACCGGTGGAGCAGTGGAGCACAAAGCAAGTGCCTAGCGGGCCCATCCCCATCGACGCCTTCGTCACCGTCTCCATCAGCGTCACCCGGAGAGGCCAAAACAAATGGCCAAATTAGCATAGCGTAGCCGGAAACCCAGCTCCAGTCCCCCACACGTGCGCACTTCACTTGGACTTCATTGCACTCGGGGAGGAGCGAGTGGAGCACATACTTGTGAGTTTTATGGGTCAAGTGTTTATTACGCCCACGGGCGTGGCACGCGATGAGCACTGAGTGTTGGCTAAACAGGGAGAAAAATCTGTGTAAAACGATGCTTTTCATTTAGATTTGTAGGGTCTAAGATGTAGTGCACTAGATGTTAACCAACAGCTTTCCTTTTTCATTATGGCTTTGAAAAGGGTTTCAAATAAAATATATATATATTCAAATATTTTAAATTTCAGTTTATCACGTATTTGTTTTCTGTGCACCGAGTAGCTTGTACTGAGGACGTAGCTCAAAGGCGATGCTAAATTGTAGCACATTGTTCCAAGAGCTGCACAGCTCCTTGAAGAGTGTTTGTTTACTTATGTAATTGTGACGTTTCCGTTTCCTTCCAAAAGCACTCAGCCAGCCGGAGGGGGGAAAACTTTTGTGCCAACTTTAATTGAAAATTAATTGCGCAAAAATGCGACTCTTTTAATTGGAAGTCGGCATTGTCTCCACTCGGCATCGCCGTCCAATCAGCCATCTGTCATTGGGCCTGGCACACTATTTATTGAATATTGCAATACCGTTTGCAAGTGACTAATTAAGTGCAGCCAAATGAAGCCATTTGTGCGTCTATTCCTTGGCCTCGTAATGGCAGTTAATTGAAGCAAATTGCTGTTTGACCAATATTCTGAGGAAATATTTGCTGGCTGCCTCATGTGCGGGATGCAGGGCAAAATATTTGAAATGAAGTGACTGCCTGGCATTCAGAAAGAGCTTGTCCTTCCCCTAATTGAAATTGGTTTGGCACACAGAGAACAAAACGCATGAAATTTTAAGAAGGTGCACGAAGGACCCTCACAGAACATCAGATAGTTTAGGCTGTCGGTCAATTTTAACAGGTTTTAAATTAGGTCAGAATCAACCCAATTACAAAGGATAACCTTGAGCTCATATTTTATCAAACTGAACAATACTTATTACCTAATTAATAAAATTTTTAATCTAAATAAATGTTTTTTTGTAAGTTAGCTTACTGTTTCATGTTTAAAATACAAATAAAATGTAATCTAATGGAGTAAGCCCCTTTTAAAGATCAAGGATTATATTAAAAAAAAAACTCTCCCCTCTTATAGTAATCCCCTTTCGTAGTAAATAAATATAAATTGTAATAATTTGGCGCTCTTTGCCGACCAACCGCTTGTAAATTCCCTGCAATAAAACCCAGCTTAATCCTTTATTTCATTACGTATTATCAACAACAAAGTGTTATATCAAGCCCTGCCACGATGGCGATATAATTTAAGCTACAAACACAATTTACCAATTAATTAACGTAGTGATTAACATTCTGAGCCCGGAGCCTGATGCCACAGAAGCGTGCAAATCAATTTTTAACGCCTTTTTGCTCCTTTCATGAGAGCAAATTGAAAATAAACTGTGCGTGAGCGAGTGACATAGAGGCAAAAAGTGTGGCACGAGTGTGGGGAGCAGCTGGGAGCAACTTTCAAGTTCACACAGCCATGAAATGACAGGACACGGTGCATCCTTCGGATGTCGTTCCAGGGCGCAGATAGGAAACAAGCCCGATGAGTTTTTGTTTCAGTTAATTAGCGAGGTTAGCTAAGCCATAAGCTGGCGATTGCCAAACATAAATGAAGGAAATAACTTTAAAATTTGATTTCCAGCCAAAACTCAATTATTCAATTAATTTTGCTGTCGGCACAGCCAGGAGAGGCATTTATACATTATTTATTTTAAATTCAATGTTTATTTATTTAGTGTTTGGCCTTCAACTATACGCACACATACACGGCGCCGACATTATCATTAAAGTCTCATAAAAGTCGATACAGAAATCACCTCCATCACCAGTTGTTTATGTTTGACATTAGCCCGAAAACTTTTGGCCAAAACACAACTAAAACAGATATCGGCAGATGGCAAGATGCCGCCAGCCCTGGGACCGAGCTCCAGCCGAATCGCCTAATTAACTGGCAAATACCATACCGAACAGGAAGCGGGAGGACCTCTCCTCCCCGGGCCATTCTGACCCAACAAGCTCATCGCATCCTCCACACATGCGGAGCAGGGCGGCGGGGGCGTGGCCGTTGCCATTCAGAAAACTAATGACAATAATTTGGAGAACTTTCATCACCAGTTTGCGAGTTTCTGGTGTACAATAAAATAAATATACTCGGGCCTATTTCGGCACTTACGCTCGAGCCAAGGAAGTAACTTTTGAGACTGTCATTGTCTTAATGGGGATTATGGGGGAAACTTTACCGGGAACCCAAGTAGGATACGAGCTGCATATGGAGATGGATACGTGAGGCATTATGCCGGGATATCAACTCTTTCCGGTCTGCCGGCCTAAAGTGGAAATGGAAATGGAAATGGAAATTTCGGTGCATTATTTGTCACGTTCGTAGTAGGCAAATAAGTAGTTTGCACTGGTTGCACAGCCCCGCGTATACGTGATGTTATTTGATTTGACATCGGAGCATCGGCATTCGCCAGCGTCATTATTGGCCATCAGCGAGAGTGGCTGCGCCGTCATTGAGCTTTATTGTTTCACAAATCGAATTCATTTGTATTATTCGCGCTCGAACAGTTGTTCTCTGTGGTGCTTAATTTATGCAAACGTTGCATTAAAATTTGGACATCAACACTTTTGATTCTGTGCTGGAAATACCCTTTCAAAAGAATATGTAAAAAACAATCGAAATAAGTAAAATAATACACGAAAAGTCCTGAAAATGTAATTGTATCTTAATGAGAAGAACTATGGAAAAAGCTTTGTTGCATTTATATAAAATAGAATATACTTGTATACTATATATAATAAAATTAAATCAATTTAAAAATGGGTTTGTCAATATTATTAGATTTAATAAATCAATATACAAAGCAAGACAATTCACAAACCAAGTGCCGGGTCCCGTATGACCAAAACACTAAAATAAAGCAAACAAGAAATGGTTAGTTTCATTTTTGGTGCCGAAAAGTAGGATTAGGGAAGCTTATGTGGATTCCGTATGAACTGTGAATTTTATTTCAAATTTAAAATAAAAGAAGATTTAAAATTTATTTTTTACTGACTGGATTTGTTTGAATTTAAATCGCAATGTGAGCTACGTTAATACTTTCCTTTGTTGATTATTCACCAAAAAATATGTCAAATAAGTTTTGCCTCGTTAGAAATCAATATTAGCTGCCTAGTTAGGGGAAAATAATATCCCGGAAAATATGCCTGTCAAGAGTTAATATCTGCGACATTAACTGGCAAGTCCAACCGAATAAAGAACCGGGTTCATATTACGCTAAAAAAAGCGAAAGCAAAAAGTAGGGGAAGGAATTTCGCAACCTTTTAGCAAATATTAGAGCAACCGTAATTGTCTGACCCTCGCATGTTGTCCTTTGTTCGCTCTGTGCTTCAAACTGGACACAACCATTGTTCCCTGACTTTTTCCCACACCCTGTTCCCACTCCTCTTTTTTGCGGCCAACTTGAATGGAATATTGAATTACGCCTAATGGCCAACTGCCCATGCAGTTTGATTACAAAGGCCCCCGTTAATAACCAAACTGGAGCATAAAGAACCTTTCTAATAAAAGTAAAGAAATATTTTAAATATTTGTCAGCCTTAAATATTTTGCCCAAACTTATTAAAGAAGCCATCGGCCATTGCTATTTGATATGGGAGCTAAGCTGCTGAGGAAAATCTACTACATAGAAGTGAATTCAATTCTCTCAGAGATATAAATCGAGCCAAGTGTGGTCTGTGAATACTCTTTGTTTCTTTTAAATATATTAAAAATATTGATTTTTAAAAATCAGTTATCAAAACCACTCTATTAAACAGAGAAGTAAATAAAGATAGAAGTCCTGCACTAATGTTATCACTGCGATATTGTCTGTGGTACATTAAAAAGTCCAAGGTCCTGTTACAGTCATAGAAAGACAAAATTTATGCTTAAAGGATGCCACCGGATCCTTTGTGTGCGGATGCTTCACGAGAAAAGAGTGGCTCGTTGAGTGGATCGCCTGCCTTTTGTTTGATGGCATAATAAATATTTCGCCGGCCCTCGGTAAATAGTGGCAACAATGGCGACCTCTGCTCTCCGTGCCAATCCGTAGAGTAAACCTTAAGTAAAGCCCAATGTCCGAGGAGTCCACACAAGCGGAAGTTCAATATGTTTGCATAGGCCGAAGGACCGAGGTCCTGGACCAAGGTGGACACGGGGGAGGGGTGTGTCTTTTGTCAAAGCGAGCTCAAAGACGACTGCCTTAAAATCGCTTTTTTATGTGCCATTGAGTCCTCGTTCTCGTGGTTTGTTTGCCTATTTGACTGCTTTTTCCCCACGTCCACGTCCCTTTGTGGGCCAACTAGTTCAGCCCCATTCGATTGGAGTTCGATCGCAGGAGGCGAGCAAAAAAGCCACCGCCTAATGGCAATCAATTAGTGAAGATTGAGCACTCAACCAGTCTGTGTCTGCTCGTAAAGGGCCAAGACCGCTGGGCCTTCTCCTCCGACCCTCTCGAGGTATTTACTCCCAAAAGCTGCTTCCGTCTTACCAAACAGCCCGGACGTAAAGGAGCACTAGGTGCTAAAGCTAAATAACAAACTTGTTTCGGTTGATTCTTTTCTCGGTCCCTCATCGGTATGCCTTTTTCAAATTTCCCCGCAAACAAAACACAAAGTTTCAATGACAATGGAGCAAGGAGGCAGGAAGACAGGAAGGCAGGAAGGAAAAGGCTACGCACACGGAAGTTGCCTTTCATTGAGGTTTTCGGCTCTCCTTTTCTTTATTTACTTTTACATTTTTTTTGTTGTGTCCTTGTTGAAAAGTAAATGAAGCCGTGTTTGTTGAGGGTCTTATGCCATAATAAAGATAAATGATAAGCAAGTGATAAGACATTTTTTAAATAACCAACAAAAAAAGGCAAAAGGTCGCAGTGGGAGAGTGAGCTGCAGATTATAAAAAAACAGTGGGGCAATTTTATTATATTGAGGTATTTTGTTAAAGATATTTGGAACTAAAATTATTTAAATGGCATTGGAAATAGTTGTAATATATGGGTTTTATTGTTACTCTGAATACTCAAATGAATAAATAAAAAAATATATATATATTTAATTCCCTGATACCCAACAACTTCGTTCCACCACATCCTCTATTTTATCACTTAGCTTGTGAAGGATAGAACGCATTCCGCAAATATTTGGTAAACAAGCACTAATCCTTTTTGAATTTTCGGGCCGCTTTCGAAATGACTTTTCAGCCATAAACTGGGCCAGCATTTTGGCTGAACCGCAGAAAGCGGCTTACGTCAAATGAAATTCGATTATATAGTAAAAAAAAAGAGCTGGAGGGAGAGCGAGGCCTGGCAGGAAGCCGGAAAAATGTCTGATGTAAACAACACGTTGAAATAAAATACAAAAACATAAAAAATTGTCTTAATAAAGCAAATGTTTTAAACCCAACTGCCTGAGGCAATTAAGTGAAATTGCCGGGCGGATGGACTTGAAATAAAGTCAAGGAAGTTCAGTCACACTGAGCCAATATCCGGGTTCCTTGCAGCGGCAGAGGCCGCCTTAAATATTTGCCAAATAAATATCAAAGAGTCGCCCACCCCCGCTGTCTTGTATAAATCAATTGATTGTCATCGCCGTTACGATTTAACTTACTTGATCCCCTGCGCTAAGCCATCCCCCACACTCCATGCTCAACGGGGGGTGGGGTCCGACTATTTTCCACCCTAGTTTTCCCGGCACGCGTTGAAAATACTTTGGGCCGAATTATGTGCAACATTCGATCTTTTCGTGCCCGCAATTTGCTCTTTGGGGGTTAGTCTCGCCCGGCATCAAACGGTCTCAAGTTGGGGGTCTTAAATGTCTAATGTATTAATTCCGTCCTGGGGGAAGGGGGGCAGCGATTTCAGCTTCTCGTAAAATTGCAAATTTAGCTGGAAAAGAGGAAAAGTTTCCTCGGGGTCGTTGGACAAATGTCAAAATTTGTGGCTATTGATTTGGCTTCCTTTCTTGTTGACATTGAGGGGGTGGAATGCCCTGATTTAAGGGAAAGGAAAGGCCACCGGATGTGACGTCTATTCATATAAAGACATTTATAGACAAATTGCAAAAGGGGACTAAGAATATGACGTGGTGTGGTGTGTGCGAGTGCATAAAATGCATTTTAATTTAGCCCCCCTCCGGATGGGGTGAAAATCGGGGAGGGTGCATCCCCAATTCTGGGTAAGGGTGCTAATGGTTTGATGACCATTAGGAATTCTAAAATTAAATTGCGCGAAAGTAAAGTTTAGGTTATGGCAGGCAGAGTAAAATTAATAGTGATGAATGATGTCATGGAAGGAGTTTGAGGGTGACACAGATATATTAAGGGGCTCGAAAAGCAGTTTTATAAATTGGAGAGAATTGTTTAAAGGATGTCATGCTAGGAATTTAATAACTTGCAAATGAGTTAGGGAAATAAGACAACCATTAATAATATTGTCACACTATTATCGTCTTATTGTAAGACTGACTTGGTTTTTTGAGCCCATCCGAATGTCCTGTTCAGTAACTGTCCTATGAGATTCGAGCTACAGCTATTCGTAATGGAGACGGTGTGTCGGTCTAATCCTATTGCCACCAATCAATTTAACATCAACATGTCCCGCTGCAAAAATGCCAACCGATTCCATTCGCGCTTTCGGGGAAAAAAACTGTCAACCGTCTCACGGCTCTAATCCATTTGCGAGCTGGCGAGCAAGTTCTATATAAATCGCTGTTGGTATAAAAAAAATTAAAGCTCTTTCCCCAACCACTCTTAAACGATATAAAATATACTCTAAAGACTATACGATACCCCGTACTAAGATCTAAAAGCTAATACTAACTATAATCATATTAATTAAGATTGCACTTAATTCCTTGAGATTATGCATACATTATATTTATAATTAAAACTGAACTAAATGTTTAATAACATTGGCATTGGTTTTAATCAATTTTAAGATACTTCACACTATTAAAATTCATTTTATTATCCTTGAAGAACACATATCCAATTGTAAATCTCTGGTTTTTATTCAAACCCATAAACTGTATTGTCAAATTATACATACTTCTTTCCTTTTACTTTTCTTTTAAACTTGTAGCCTTTTTTTGAAAGCCGAAAACAAGTTCTTCTTCTCGGAAACATTGTGCACTCCGCTGAATATTCCGATGCTCCTCCGCCAAAGCACCTGGAGCAATGTCACCAATGCGATTTACGACCATTATTCAATCAGTATGACTGTTTGTCATTTTGTGCGAGCAGTGTTTTCGTCCTTCGGGGATCGGGATCGGGATCGGGGTAACAGGGAATGGGAATGGGAATGTCTCCTGGGCGGGAGTCGAGGTTGTGATGTGGAAGTCAACTTGACGCCGTCTCGTCTGCTGCATTGTTGGAAAAGCATTTCCTCGGAGTTTCTGGCTGCGCTCTCCTTGTCCCTGTCTTGCCCTGGTCCTGTCCCTTGTCCCGGTCTCTGTCTCTGTCCCTGTTCTTGTCCCTGTCCTTGTCTCTTTGCCTTACTCCGTAGTCAGTCAACGTTGACGCGCGCTTTTAATGCATTCTTATGTCATTTTTTGCACTGCACTGCACTCGAATGTCATTTCTTTTGTATGGCGGCCCACCCAAAAACCCCATCGAGAACCCTAACCAACCTTTAACCACTCTTTGCAGCCGCTGTTGTTATTGTGCTTTTCGCTTTTCATTCATTTTACACTTTAGGAGACCGGAGTGGGACCGGGCCGTCGCCAAACTTGAAATTGTGGGCGCATTTCATTTATGTTGACAAAAGGGTTTTCCCGACGCCTGCCCATTTTTTTTCCTACCCAATTTGCCGACTCCCCGCCGATCCTGCCGTGCCACTTTTTGTTTTGTGTCGCTTTCTGGCTTCATTTGGAGGACTTGATGCCGGGCGCTTTGTTGCCCGGGGAAACACATGACAGCCAGGCAGCCGGGCAGCCAGGCAGCCGGGCAGCCAGTGTTATCTGTGTGTCTGGGAGGAAATGAAATGGCTACAATCGCTAGCTCAACGTTCGGGGCGTTAATTGATTTTGATTGAGATACAGAGCCTGTTTGGATGCATCGAAGTTTTTAGTGCAAACCGAAGGAGGGAGTATGCAGATGCCAACCAAAAGGGAAAGCAAGTGATAGGCGAATTTAAAAGTCCTGACTAGGGATATCAAAAAAGTGAACACACATGTATTTTAATATTCAATGTGCAATATCCGATTCCATTTGATGTTGAAAAAAAAAACAAGCAAGCATGTTAATAATAATATGCTGTATTTATGTCAGGAAAAATGCATCCATTCAATATGTGAATTTGTTAAAAAAAAAGAATAACAGGATATTATTTATTTGGGAACACGCAAAATTTGAAACTGAACTTGAAACTTTGTTTAAGTTAAGGGGCAACGCCAATCGATATGTTCAATAAAATTTAGATTTTTAAATAAATACAAATCAAATTAACTAAAAAATAGTGTAAAACTATAAGAGATCTTTTTGGGCTGATGCCAAATAATGGTTTGGTTGGTCCTTGGCATTGGTCCTTTTAAAGGTAAGGCATCTCTGTTAGTAGGTATGCATGAATTCATGAGTGTCTCAAAGCAAGAAAATTTTGATTTATTTACCATATTTAGGAATTGTGGATTATAAATAGTATATAATTTCGGAAATACTTGAAATGGTGCAGCACCACCAATCAAATCTTTTTAAATTATGTGGCAACGAGATGATACAGAATTAAGAAAATAATTTAACTTAAGCCCAATAGATTTTTTTTGAATAATGCTAGAACGATACTCATGAGTAAATTTAAACAACTTTGTTTTTACAGGTTGGCATCTTTACACTTGTCTCATATTTTAATTTCAAGTATTCAGGAATTCTCGCATTCAAGAATTCATATATTTCATAGCATTAACAAAGCATAATTATAGTATACTTTAAAATTAATATAAAAACTAAAAATTTAAAACCAAAATAAATCGTTTTATGAAGCTCCTGCTATGCTGGTCTTCTCAACCAAAACCAAGCAAGAGATTCGCTCGCAAATTCCATGACAAATTTTGAGTTTCCTAGACCAGACCAGAGAAGCCAACGTGGCCTGAATAAATTGAGGTCAATTGAGACAACGCCACGGCTGGGGCTTTTCTTAAATTAATACGAAAACTTTCTTGATTATTTGCGAATCACCTGAACAACCCGAGTCACGCGGAGAACAACAAGCGCTATACATGCTCTCAGGTGCGTCGCCACATGAGACGCAGACTCCTTCCTCAGGATCTCTGGGGAAAACTTTGATTCAAAGGCTGGCCCAGGGGTGGGATGTCAAGTAGTTAACTAATCCGCCGCTCAGAGAACACGGCTGGTTAGTCAAACAGAAAAGATAAAGAAAAATCTTAACTCGGTTTGATTTTGCTCGGCGGCGAAAATTTGTTGGCGGCTTGTTGTGCGCGTGCCATTTAAAATTGTGCAACCGTGCGTATGCGTAATGTTTTTCATATGAACTCCGACCAGGACGGCCTTTTCGGGTGACAGGCCACCGAAATTGAAATTCAACAGACACGCCGCCCAGAGACCTCAACCGAACCGAACCAAACCGAACTGAACTGGGCTGAGGAGTGTCGAGATGAGATGAGTCAAGTTGAGTCGAGTTGACTTGACTTGACTCGGAGTGGAGTTGACTTTTTGGCTGAGTGCACCAAATGATGATGTTTTAATTTTTTCGGTTAACCGAAGGAAAAAGTTAAATAAAATAAAAGGACGTTCAAGCAAAATTTCCTTTGCTCAACATCTTCCTGGTTCTCTTGCCAGCAAAAAGCAAAAAAAAAAACAAACTAATTTGTATGCCAGGCAGCAGAAGTCGTTAAGTCGTTTCAACCAGGCGAGGAAGGAACCGTCTTGACTTGCTCTCAAGTTTGAAAAAAAAAAAAGAATAAAATTAAATTAAAATAATAAAAAAATACCGCCAAAATTCGTGTTAGAGCTTTCATGCCACCACGGCCCTCGACTGCCTCTGCCTCTGCTGCTTGCCAAGTGCAAATTGAATTAGTTTTGCTTGGGAAAGAGAGCTAATTAAAATGCTGCACATCATTTACTAGGAACTGCATTTTAAATAACAGTTGAAAAATTATGTGACAATTTGCCATGGGAAAGCGTAGAAGAAAAATGTATGCACAAAAAATAAAAGTGGGCCTGCCCCAAAAATAGGTGTCGCCAATTTTAATTAAAATTTTAATCTGCGAAAGTAGCACCAAAATGCAAGCGACAAGCCGGCTAGGAAAATGTTTTTCCAAATGGAATGACTGAAACTGTTGAAATTGCGAAAGAACAACTTCTTAAAGTTGTTGATTTTGCTCATGGGATTGTTGAATTAAAAAGTATGCTGAAAACTAATGTAAAGTTTTAAAAGAGGAGCAAAGTGGATTCTACCGACAAGGGAAAACCCTTTAATTTATTATTTAATATTTCATTTGGGATGGAGCCCTTATCAAGACATTTATAAAGCTGATCTTTCAAGTTACATATACTATTTAAGGCAATAATTTGTCCGAATATATACAGCTCCAGTAACATTAACCTTCCCCTTTGATAAGTACGAACTATAAGCTACTTCAAGCATAACTAGAAAACTTATTTAAGCATAAATTTTAAATAAACATTGAAAATAAATATGCTCAAAAAACATCTTAAGCTGAATGAAAATTATTCAAGCAACTGAAAAATAATGTTTGCCTCCAGTCAGTATGCAAATTACTCAATAATGTCGAAATTGAACATATGCAATTTGATAAAGGGAGTCCTGCGATTATGCCTCCAATTCGACATTCCTGCCACTGCCGGCAACAATTAGTTATGCAAAGTAGCAAAAAATAAGAATCGAATGGAAAATTAGGGGGACTCAAAGTACCTGCTGTGCAGGAGGACCGGAAAGTTGCGAGAGGCAGTCAAAATTGTATTACTGCTTCATTTTACTGTCGTGTCCCCTTCTCTTTGCCAAAATCAGAGCTCATTTTGTTAGGATTCCCAGCCACTGTCGAAGTCGAAGGACCTGCCATGCTGCCGCTCCTCGCAAATGCGCCTGCCTTCAATCAGAGCCAGAATCCCAATTCGAAGGTCCTCAATTTTCCGCCCCTCCCCAATCACTCGGCCCGGCAATACAAAATGCTTTGCGTGTCCCTCGCAATTTTCTCATACATCAATTTTCATATTCATATGCACATACTCGTACTCGTACTCTTATTGACTTTTGTTTTTTTTGCAATATCTTTCCTGCAGACGGAACGACAAACGGTCCCCTTTTGTTCACATTTTACGCACGATTTCATTTATATTTGTGTTCGGCTTATGGCTCACATTGTTGCCTTGCCTTTGACAGGTTTGGGCTTCTTCTAAAGTCCGAAGAACCGAGGAGGGGAGCAGGAGGCAGCTTTAATAAAATAAATGAAGACCCAGCTAAGGTTTTGTTCTTCTCTTGAATTTGTCACATATGTAAGACCCATCTTAGGTATAACTTAATAATTTAGATTTAAAGAAGAATTTGAAATTAATAGAAAAGCTTCAAAAGCTGCTTTTCAGGCACATTAAGCAAAGAACACTTTAATTTATGTGAAATATTCGCATTTTCCATCGTTTCAATAACTAATCCCATTAAAAACGGTTATTAGCTTAAACGGCTCCAACGCGAATAATCAGCCAAATAATTATTTATCAAGCATAGAATATATATTTTTTAATGTATGGTAGTGAAAACAAATGATGCCACAATTTCATTTGCATTCATTTTGGTCAGTTTCGTGCTCGGCAAAATAACTCTTTTTGGCATTTTCGATTAATTTATTGGGCTGGGGGTGCATTTAAAAAATTATTGAAAATATTATTCCATCAATGACAGCTGCGGCATCGCGTATCAAATTTGCATTTATCGTTCAGTTGCCCATAAACATATATTTGTCGAATAACAAACAATTGACCGCATTCGGTTACATTCTGGGGGGCGGGAAGAGAGCACGGAAGTCAGCGGAAGTGAAGTGACTGTCCGTGGCTGATTCAGTCCGGGATCTCTAATTTAGATGTGCGGTAAATAGACAGTGCATTCCGCATTTGTTTATTACACCTAAATGGATAATAAATATGAAAACCAAATAATCAGTTGTGAAGGACCCTGATTGGTTTTTGGGCGCAAACAAAGGGAAGCGGATTAGAGATAATAATGTTTGATGGATCACATTCAAAGCGATTTGTCTGTAGGGTATTTGCTAATTAGAGGTCGAACTATTAATAATAATTATCAACTGACCATTTGGTATGCTAAAAAGTCACTTTCAAAATACTTTTGGTCACGAACCAGTCGCACCCAGAGAACTCATTTACCAAGTCCATAATCTTTTCGAAAAAGAAAAACCGAACTAATCTCTTGATGAAAGCTTGCGTTCCTCCGACTTTCGAGGGGAAAAGGAAAATTGCGATAAGCGACTCTGACAAACAGTTATCTGCGGCGCATGCAAATTTCCCCCCCAACTTTACACCCTCACACACAGAAAACTTTTGACTGCAGCGCACTATGGGGCGGAAGACCACTTTTTCTGGCCCAAACCCCTTTTCAAAAAGTCGTTAAAATAAGTTTTTATCAAACGGAATATATTCAAATAACATCAATCTGCAATGTTACGACCATAACAGTTTAACAGTGACTCGCTCTGTTAAGTTATCCGCTGTTAAGCCAGCTGTTACTGCAAGGAGAGGCGAGCGCTGTTAAATAGCTTATTTATTGTGCAAACTTTAAATACCGTAAAAGTTTAAATAATCGATATAAAGTGCAACTTTTTGGATGCAATCTTGTTCTTGGTAGTTTGTAATATATGTTTGTGTGTATTAAATGTAAAAATAGATAGTGGTGTGGTTATAATATTGTGTAATTGGTAACCCTAAAAAATATAGACATTTTTGTTTGATTCTAATAATAAAATTGAGCTACAAAGTGAGTCCAGCTCTCTCCATCTCTGGAATCGGCTATATTTTGTAGGACATTCAATTTTTATTATATTCTGAAAGTATAAAAGTGCACTTTTGCGCACTTTCTCTGAAAATTAACTTTAAAGGTTCTAACCTGACCCGTGGAAAATAGTGTGCTTTTTTGACAAATAAAACGCTTCAACGACACAAATATTCTCTAAATATTGATTTTTTATTTATTTCATACTAAATCTGTATACATCCAAGTCATATTACAGAAAATTCGGCGCTCACCCCTTTAGTTTCTTTGAAATAAGGGGAGCAGAGTCATAGAGTACTGCATATGGTTGATCGCCTGCGCCATGCAGAAGAACAATGCCGCTATTTGGTGTCAAACAATTTTTGTAAAACGACCAATTTTACACAATTATATTATTTTGCAATACTAATTAATATTTAAAGACAAAAACAAGAAAAACTTTTTTTTACACTGAAAGAAAAATTTTAAATCCTTTGGAAATGGCGGGACCACGCCCATTTTCCTTAAAATATATTCTCTTGGTTATAATAAACTTAATTCAAAAAACAGAAGTTAAAAATATTGCTCCGTTTTAAAGTTATTAATTAAAGC
>VNJS01007163.1:0-48374 GCA_008042575.1 Drosophila watanabei
GAGCCCTTCACCCTGCCCTTCCCGGAGATGCTCTATATGCAGGCCAAGATTGCCAATCTGTCGGTGAGTACGCCTTCTTGAACCTCCACAGCTATGTTTTGAAATTCCTGCTTGAAATCCTCTTAGACCACGGTGTTCCCCCAAGCGTTTCAAGAGGGCCGACGGCTGTTCGCATCCTTTCACACCAAGCAAAGGAGGATGGAGTTGCGGCGCCGGCAGTTCCGGGAGATGTACAAAAAGCTGCAGATCAAGCGGATTGTAAGACGAGCATACCGGGTTCCCGGCAAGGCACAAGCGAGAGATGTGTGGGGCCAGGGCCATGGCCTGGTGCTCGATGGCCAGTTCTCCTCGTCCAATACATCGCTGCCCCTGATCACCGACATCGATCTGTTCGGCTGCGAACGGACCACCAAGTCCTGCATCGGGAACGTGTACGGCGGAAGGCCGTTCTACTCTTACCTGGACAAACACACCCCACCTTGCTGTCTGGACAAGCTGCGGACAACGTTTAACCACGTCCTGGAGGAGTTCGAGAACGTGGGCATTCGCTACTGGCTAGACAATCGGGCGCTGCAGAGCGCCATTGAAACGAATCACCTATCGCCGGACGCCTACGATATTGACATTAGCTTCAATGTCCAGGACCTGGAGCGATCCAATGCCATGAAGAAGTCACAGAGCAAGCCGTATGTGGACAACGAAGGCTTCTACTGGATCAAGGCCACCGATGGGCACTACTTTCGTGTCCAGTTCTCGAAGCCCAACCAGGTGGGCGTCAATCTGCTGCCCTACGAGATCAGTGGAACGGAAGCCCGAGCCAACGGGTTCTTTGGATGGAAGGCAACCACTTTCTCGGCGGACTTCCTACATCCCATGTCCACGGTTCTGTTCTTGGGCAAGAGCGTCATGTGTCCGAACAATGTTCTGGAGTATCTGGAGGCTAAGCACATCAGAGTGAAGTCCGCTGACCTGGATGCGGAGGAGGAGTAAAGGCTATATAAGAAATAAGATGCCCTCGAAGGTTTTTCCCTGATATTTTAATATTCATTGAAGCGGGTTCTATTTTTAAATATTTTTTTTATGCTTTACGAATCTTATTCATTATATGGCCTTTGCTAAAACACAGCATTAACCTGCAAAGAAACGTTGGAAAGCTGAATATTATAAGTTATTCCAGATAATCTATTATCGGATTATTATCTGTGTTGGTATCCGTAACTGTTTGATTTAATCTGAAAAGATCTCTCAGTCCAGTAATCTTTTTGTGTAACGCCAGACCTTAAGACGGATTTGACTACAGTTTAATTAAATTTATGTTTTGTTTTCCTAGCGCAGATATATATATATATGATATTATACAATTTTGTGATCTTTTACATTGCTTCTAAGTTCCTTAAGTTGGTTGACCTCAACCGCACGTTGATAGCAAATTTGTTTAGATTTATAGGAACATAACATTAACATAAGACGGATGATGAACTACGATTCTTTTAGAACCAGCAGATCTATATGTGTAATATATAATACATACAATCAGACTCGAGTGTTTTTAACTGCGGGACTTATCAAAATATATATATCCCTTAACGGGTTCAATTTAGCTGCGCACGGTGGTAGCTGCATCGGGCACCACAGTTCCCTCGGGCAGCTCCCGGACCAGGGACAGCAACTTCTCCAGCTTCCCTATCTGCAGGGTGGTCTGGTCGAGATACAGCTGCTTCTTGGGCGGCTTGACCATCATCCGGAGGTTAGGCGACAGCTTCAGTGATGTGGTAACACCCCTGTAAAGGTTATAATGATTAATCAAAATCTGTTATTTACAGGACAGGCAGCAGGCTCTTACTTTTCATCGCCAACCACAATGAAGGCGAGCTTCTCGTTAAAGGCCAGCCGAGTGAGCTTGTTCTTCCGCTTGGGCACCACAGCCTGGATGCAGATCGCCTTGTATTTGTTCACATTCAGGTCGAAAACATGTACCTTGCCCTCGGTAGTCACCGCGGCAAAAACGGTGCTCGAGTATGGGGCCCACTTCACATCACCAACGGCGGAGCCTAGATCGAAGATGAAGAGCGGATCGGCGCGCATATCCTCCCAGACTTTAACGCGCCAGTCGCCGCCACAAGACACGAAGATGTTGGAGTTGAAGCGGTTAAAATCAATGCGGTAAACAGACATGTTGTGGGCATTGTAGGTCATCAGATACTTGGAGCTGAAAGCAGTGCTGCACTTGTAGATGTAGCCACACTCGGTGCCCACCAGGAAGATCTAGCAGTACGGAGAATTAGTAATGTAAATAACAAAGGTAAAAATGTTTGGTGTACCTTGTTGTCAATGGGATGAAAGACCATGCAAGAGCCGCCGCTCTTCAGGCTAACCTTGGTGCCATCCGGTCCATCCACGAGCCCGTTCTCCCGGTACAGCGTAATGATGGTGGTAACCCAGAGCTTGTTCTGCATGAGGATCCAGTTGAAGACTCGACCATCGGAAGACACCGAGAAGAAGTTGACTTCGCCATCGCTCATGTCCTTTCCCCATTTAATCTGCCAGACGCACTCGCCATGCTTGCAGTTGACGCCCTTGGACATGTACAGCGGCTCCTTGCAGTCCTCCCGCAAGTTATACACGGCCACCTTGCCGTCGTACAGACCAATCACCGCCAGAAACGGATAAGCTGGATGGATGTCACAGCACATAACGCCGCTGTCGGTTTGGACTGGAAATTGAGATTATAATTAGTAAATACACTCAAAAAAGGATCAAAAACCTACTGATATAGTCCGGAAAAGAAGGATTCTTGACGGTGAAGAGACACAAGTAGCCCTCGTTGGTTTGCTTCATAAAGTCATCTAAGGATAAATGAGGGATTATAAGGAGGGATAATATTTATAAATTAACTAGAAGCCCAACTTACGTGATCCAAAACAGACTGCAAAGAGGTCATAATAGCTGGGATTGAAGAGGATATCGGTGACGTTCATTTTCTTGGTCTTGTCATATTGAAACTTCCACAGGGGCAGCAGGTTTCCCTCGCCCTCCCGGAACTCATCAGCTGGATCCTCCCAGTAGCGATAATCGTGGGCAATGTCATCGTAAATGTTCTGGTTGATCATCCGCTCGAGGATCTGCCAGCACTTGAGATACTTCTTGTTCAGCTGTTCGGCAATGGCGGACTTATCCTTGAACTTCTTTTCACGCCGGCCTCGTTTCTTCTCCTCCTTCTTGCCGCCCTCCTTCTGCTGCTCTGCGAAGTTCTCCAGGTACGAATCGTAGATGACCCACTGCAGGACATTAGCTCCGAACTGGGAGCGAGGCGGGGGAATCGTTTGGGTGTCCACGCTCTGCAAAGAGTGGAAGTTAAGAATCTTATTATGATATTTCCTTTAAGCTTACCCTCTTCGGATTCGTATAGGTAAGAGCAGCCCGTTCGCAGTAGTTGAACTGGTTAATTAGCTTCCGTTTCTTGGTTGTGGCAGCCACTGCCCGCTGGGCACCGGCAGCGTCTTCACCTTGCGTTTCGCCGCCTTCCCCTTCGCCCTCGCCCTCATCACCCTCGGTGCCTTTGCCCTCCTCGTCGTCTTCTTCCTCGACCTCCTCTTCATCTGGAGGAGCGTCCTTAGCGCTTAAAATATTAACATTTTTATTTTTTATTACAAGATTCTAAAAGAAGATGACTTACCCGCGATCATCTTCGTCCTCTTCGTCTTCACCCTCCTCTCCCTCTCCGGCCTCTGGTTCGCGCTGCTCCACCACCGTGTAGTTGGGCATGGGCAGCGGATAGCCTATCTCGTCCGACTCCTCGATCTGGCGGCGCGCCTCCTCGGAGTCCACGTGCAGTGAGTTCCCGGTGAAGGCGATCAATGTGACAGTGTTGCCCGGCAGCGGAGCGGGGACAAACTCGCCCTCCTTAAAGCTATAGACGACGAGGTTGCGGATGACATTCGTATTGGTGGGGGTCAGCACCTTGGTGACCTCCTCGCCTAACTCTGCCTCCGTGAGATCCAGCTGGTCGTCCGGCTTGAGCAGCTGGCGGGACTTCATCCAGGCATCGAAGTCATCGGCATCGCCGCCACCGCCTCCGCCGCCTTCGACCTTGCTCTTGGAGGTCCTCATCTGGGGGAATTGGAGCAACAGCATGACAAACTCACTGGATTTGTGGCTCATTGTGTGGCTCGGGTAGAGAGTGTGGTGCATGCAATATTCCACTGAAGGTGCCAAGAAAGAAACCAAGCGGGAAGGGGGAGTGGAAGTGCGGGCACTTACCTGTCTTCAATCCCTGGGTGCAAGGTTTAGCTGGAATCGGGTCTGGTGAGAGAGGAATCATGAAAAAGGGGAAAATCAAGCGGTATGCGGTTTGCGGCATGCGACTTGAAGGGAGAAACATCCGAAAATCTTATGAAAAATCTGGCTATAACCCAAGGAGGCGTTACCTCGTCGCCGTCGCTGCCGGTGTCGCTGGCAAGCTCCTCCGCAGGATCGCCCGTGGGTCCTGACACCTCTGACATGGCGTTGCTAACTAGACTTAATGTGATTCGAAATGGGAGCGATCTGTCCTAATGAGCTACAACTACGAGTTGGATTTTATATATATTTGAAGAAACAACTACGGATTGTATGTACATGGTATTTACAGGTTGTAGATGGAGAAATATATTGATTATTTCGATTAGATACAATCAGGCACTCGTGGTATTTACAGATCCCTAGGTTCCAATGCGTTCCAAAACTCTCAAAGGCGATTTTTGAGATTTTTTGTGGTTTAAAAGTGATCATATTTACAGTGCACTCCTTTTATTTTTACAGGATCAGTTTAAGAAAAAAAGAAAGTGCATTTAAGATGCAAACTATATAAATATAATGGGCCTTCCTATCGTATAAGTAACTTTTCTTTTTTATAAATTATTATTTGGGGTCTTAAGTGTTTAGATTCTTTCGCTTAAAATATTTTATTTTCCGATCTCAGGACTTTCAGGCTTTCCTGAGGTTTTGAAACGCACCGCCCTCACACTCTCACGCACACAGTTCTACGCAGTTGGATCAGCTAAGAGTTGCTAGTGGAGATGCAATCTAATGGTCAAATACCGCCATGGCCTTGTTGGCTAGCTTCCACATCCTGGCCGAAACTCGAGGCACTTGGTTCCCAAAAAGAAGAAAAATTCGAGAATACTCGAACTAGGACAGAAGGTCGGAGAAGGGCTACCGGCAAATGCGTCCGGCGAGAGCGACGAGCCAAGACTGAGCCCAAGAGTCGAAGGAGCCAAGACAGAACCGATGACGTTCGCCACGTCAGCGGGCTCTTCAGCGAAGGGAAATGGCGAAAAGTCGAAAAACTTTCTGGCCTGACGTCACAACAGGATGAGGCGGAGTAAAAACAAATTGCAGACAACTCGATTAGCTGGTCCTGGAATGGGCAGAACGGGGGATAACAGCACCGACACCGACCCTGACTGCTGCCTCCGAGATGGGCTCTTTCATAAATACATATTTATTTTGATGGCCATTTCTAAATGAATAAGGTGAGCCTCGGGTCGTATACGTGAGTGATTTATCGACTCTTTTATTGCGTTGGGCCTGATGAGGCTTCGACACTCACCAGCCCGGCTAGGAGCAGGCCAAATAAATTGGTAGCTGTAACCAAATTGCACCGCTCCGATCGCTCTGATTTTCCGCTAGTTGCGAGCTCCCGGCTTGGCTGGCACGCACATGGTGGCCATTGTGCCACGCCCACCTCCACATCCTCGGGCAGGATTGGGCAGGAAATTGCAAATTATGTTTCGTGACAAAGTTCCATCAAGGCGAACTGCCAGACGGAGCCAAGCTTTCAGGAAAAACTTATTAAAAAGTAAGCGCAAATAAGCGCAAAAAATTTTTAAGCACAGAAATAGACATGTGCCGCAGCAAGGACCTCGCATTGGCATTACGTTGCCAGCCATCGAGGCGAAAGGATGTGTGCTTAGACAGAGTTAAGTGTTACGGGTGCAAGAGTCCAACAGAGGAATTATGTAGCTTCGATAGTTACCTTCCCTTTGACCTGCTTGCCATCGCCCTTTCCTGGCTTTTGTGCCATCGTTCCTGCAGTTCCTGGACTTCCTTCTTCTTGAGTTCTGTTCCTCTTGTGTCCAAGATCTCTCTCTTAGGAATTTTCCGAGTTTTTTTAAAGTCCCTTTGCCAAGTGAAGTGGTTTTTTTATTTGGTTCCCTGACAGGAGCCTGAAAAGTGCCTCGCCCGAGTGCGTAATTCACAGAATCGAAGCACACTAAAACGTTATTTTATGTAACAGCATGGGCAAGGACCACCGGAAAGTGTCTTGTCTGTCATTCCGATGACTTTGTTTGTTTCAGTTTCTATAGAAATTTGGCAATCGGTAACGGCTACGCACCAGGTTACGGTTGCGATTTGCATATCGATTGGATAGGAAGCAAGGCAAGATGGGTCTCCGAAAAGGTTAGCAAAGTTTCAGTGTTCTTGGTTCGTGAGAGCAGAGTGTAGGGCGTAGAGTGTCATGTCTGTATCGACTCGTCTGGTGACACTTAGAGTATGTATAGTTTATGGGGTATAAAATAATACGTTACACATCTGTGATGAAAATGAATTATAGTAAAATAAATTATTACGAATATGCTTATAATAAAGATAAATATAAATATAAAGATAAATATCTCTTATAGTAACCGATTGGGAGCATTGTGCTGAAATATCTAATGTGTAGATATCCGTTCCCTTTACAGGATCTGTAGGATAAGAACTGTGAAAAGTATTGACTGATTCGTTTATAATATTATGTTGTTTAAACAGGAATGACATAAAGCTATCCAAATATATAGCTAAGCATAAATATTCTTCATTATAAATGTGGGAAAACTTGGCAGAATCTATATTTTCTATTTTAAAAAGTAAGTAAAGAACCAATAACCACAGCTTTAAAAAACCATATTTCCCTTCTTTTCTTTTACAAATTTGTAACCTTTCTGAATAAAATAAAAATAAAATAAATAAAAGTAAACAAGCTACACAAACTAAGCTGGACTAATTTCAATCAAAAATAGTGGTTCGGCAAGATGCAGCGTTCGCAGGTTGTCTAAACAAAAGCGGTCTCATCAAGATCCCAGATATCATAATGCATGCAGCGCCCGCGATCAGCGGCGCCCGACCGCATCGGCTTTGGTGTTGACGAAGACGATGACGAGCGCTTTGATTGGAACGCCCCTTGATGCGACGCGCATATCAATTAATTACCCGCGACAGAGTGCGGCGGCGACGACTGTTACCTTTGGCTGGGCCGCGGTGGACACCGCTAAATGCGGGATTGGGCAACCCATCAGTCAGGGGATATTACAACAGAATACCTGCCGACCGATTGCAAATCGCTGGGCAGCCGGACGCACTGCAGTTGTTGGCCGAATTTATTCAAATCAGTTTGATTCCGCGTGGGGAAGCGTATAGGTGTCGTCTCTGCTCCGATCCTCGTCCACTTGCAATGTGCAAATACGTCTTAATTGCTGCACTGGCCGTAATGGTAAGCGGGCGTTCAATTAATCGCTAATCACCGCATTAACATTGCCCTTGGCTGCACCACACACACAGTGCTCTACGGACCGCGTGCTGGCCACGCTCGGGGTCTTTGACTTTGACTTCTCCAACGTGGACCTGGTGAACTTCCAGTACTTCAAGAACCTGCCTTCCCAGGATCCGCGCACCGCAGCCACCGCCAATCCGTTCCTAGAGCACTTTCAAAAGAAGAAGGCCGTGCTGGACTACCTGGACCGCTTGTTCTTTGGGAACTCGCCGTTCCAGCAGCCCAGCGAGATCCCCTTCGATCCGCACTTTGGCCGCGCCTGGCGTCCGGTCTACGAGCGGAAGTTTGGCCATCGCGGCGAGCGCTTGATCGCAGCTCTCGGCTCTGGCTACTCCGTCCGCCAGCTGCGACACTTTGGAGCCATTCCGCAGGAGTTCGGCACGGCCCACTATCCCAGCTGAGGAAAGGAATGATGCGCCTTAAGTAGCTATAACTTATTTATGGAATAAACTTAGGAAGAACGACAAACTATGCCTGAAACTGTTTTCGATAGAAGGGACTCATATAAGAGCTGTTTTTTATAGAAACTTTTGTATTTTTAGGATAAAAACTTAAACTCTAAGACTTCAGACTCGCCGCTTCTGCGTGGAGATGTACAGGACATTGTTGCCGCGGATGAAGGCGTCGCCGTATTTGTTCTTCAGCTGCCCGTTCACGTACTCCTCCGTCTGCTCCAGGCAGATGTTCATGTAGCCGTCCAGACACGCCAGGACACCTTTTAGGAGAGGAAAACGTGTTAGCAGCCGGCTTTATTTTTTGTTTACTTCAGCTCTGTAGCTCTGCGGCCTCACCTCGGTAGTCCACGCCATTGTTTAGCTTAACGGCAACGGGGCGGCCGTGAATTTGGTTGATAAATTGTGAGAGGGCTTCTTTGCGAGACATATTTACGGTTAAATCTTAAAAATTTTAAGTGTTTCGCGAATTTATTAATGTTATGTGCAGTGTTGCCAATTTAGCTATTTGCTGGAGCTGGGAAACTATCGATTACTATCGGGGTATCGAATTTTTACATTTCTGACCTACCATCGATAGTTTTCTGTTGCTTTCGATGGTGCTTTACATATTTCTGCAACAAATACAAGGCTTTGAATACAGACAATCTGATAAGAAAAATGTGGTGGTAAAGGTTGTTAGAGATTTGGTCTCCCATTTAGTTCATATATTATGTTTTGTTTTTTGCTCTCAAAACATCGAAAACATCGAATGCTGCAACTATCGATAACTTCCCAGCTCTATGGAGTAGTCTGGCAGCCTCATTGTTATGAGCGGCTTAAGAGTGACCAGCTGCTATATATTTTTCATTATTTATGGAAGAGCATGGAAGCACACTAAAAATTTTGCGCCACATTTAAATTAAAAAATTAACTTTCCTTGCTCATTATTTGCTATTTTTGCTTATTAAAGAATGGTTTTTATTGTGTGTATTTATGTATGATTATTGCCGCGTTAGACTATGTATGTTTGGCCAAAAGCCAAGCCATGAAATAAATAAAGCGGAGCATATAAATTATGAACTACAATGCAACTAGGTATTACATTATGTATTATATTATAAGCTCAGTGAATGCCTTCCAGAGGCGTGTAGGTTTTGTACTGATACAATTCCGGACCTCCATAGCCGTAGAGGAGTTTTCCGCGACCATGTTCATCGTAGTAGGGATAGCGATATTTTGGCCTTTAAAAAAAGAATTATAAATTAAAAATTTAAAAGTATATATTAAAAAATAATCTGTAATTATATTTAAAGCTTACCTTTCGAAGTACTGGAAATTGGGAGCCTTTGGCTGAACAGTGGCCAGCGATGTGTGCACCACAAAGACAATAATGAACAGAATGAGCTAAAAAATTTAAATGTTAAATTAGTGATAGCAATTGTATTAACTTAATAGGAAAGAGGAAATAACAAATAAGCACATTATAGTGCTCAAAAAACAATTAAAATTAGAAGAAAAAAAGGTAATGATTAACTGAACTAAATACACAGTCTCAAAAATCTCTGTTTTACTTTAGCCAAGATTTTTCACGTGAAAGGTAACTACTTCCCGATTTTATAATTTTAATGTCTCCACTTGTAGCTCATGTAGTTTCGAGAAAGTAGTTTGAATCTCATAAAATCGGGGAAGTCAAAAAACTTCACATTAAAATCCAAGAAACTCGCATTGGCTCACTGTGTCAGCCACATAAAGTGTAAATTGCGAGTTGTTGTCCAAGCAATCGCTTTCAATCGCTTTTAACCAACTCGCAGCAGCAACTTCTGCTGGCCAACTGCGAGGCAACGGTTGATGACGCCTGTTATGCAACCAACGACAACAACAAACAATACAGCGATGCGCAACTTGGCCACAACTTGTTGCTTAGAGATTATGACACATTTCGCTTGGCTTTCAACTTGGCCAAAAGAGAGGAAGAGAGAGAGTGTTCGATCGCGGCTTTCAAGGTCTCTCCTGGAGAGAGAGCCTTTAAATTTGGCCCACATATGTTTCCGTGTGATTTGGAAATGTGTCAGTCGTCCGTCTGGCTCACCAAAAAATAAAAACACACACGAATTTCGAAAGAAGAACGCCCAAGTGCTCATTGGAAATTCAAGTCACAGTTTTCTTTTGGTGGCTTAAGTGCGACTTTCGCGCAGGCGCAGCGGAAATGGTGTCAGCGGGTCTGCCTTGTGGGATGTGCTAATTGGGGAAGTAAACCTTGGTGGCGGTGGAAATCTAACTTACGGGCAGCACCAGAGCGTTCAACCTAGCCATGGTTGTTCCGATACGAGTGTCTCTATATGCAGATATAGTACGTGTTTAGTATCCCGATCGCAGGCTTAGCGGCACGCAGATGTTGGTCGATCGCGTTTTGTTTGGCAACTGAATTGCATTGCCAGACGAAAGGTGGCCAACAGGCCGTAAAGAGAGCCGGAAAGCTTGTCCAAGAGCTGTTAGAGCTTCGAGAGTCAAGCTTAACTTGGTTGTCAAGTTGGCCTCTCTCTCTTTCAGAGTCTCTGAGGCTCTCAGTCTCTGCAGATTGCATTACCTGGAGTTGGTATTGAGTCTAAATATTTGTATAAATACTGGAAAAATATCTGTAAATTTAATCTTTTATTCAAATACTTCTCCTTATATGAATTTTATTGAAAATCTTGTATATAAAGTATACTAGGAAAATATCTGTAAACTAAATACTTTATTCATATACTTCTTTTTATATTAATTTTATTGAAAATCATGTTAAACTTTAATTTTTTTAAATCGGGTTATTTAGCTCAATTTAACGTATACAGCTATAGTCATATAATTGGCACAAAAAAAAATTTCATTTTTCTTCATTTATTTTCCGAAATGTTAACCACTTAAAAGAAAAACTTTTACTGTAACTGAATACTGGACTTATAAACTATAGAATGTACTATTAATTGTCCCATTATATTTTTCAGTTTTCCTTAAATTTTCGATTTTGTTCAAGAACCGACGTTTTTGGGTGGTCATATAATTGGCACACTTTGGTAAAATCTTAATTTTTTCAGTAAACTACTCATTTTTTCCAACTCTTTGCTAATTTTTTGTAATTTGTTATTTAATTTATGACATTTTTACAACATTTAAGCTTGAATGGGGTGAAAAAAAAACTTGTACTGTGATAGAAAGCAGTATTATTTCTAAATTAAAGAAACCGGGCAAAAAACTAGCTTAAATAGCTAAATTCGTGGAATGTTTTTGAAAAATGTAATACAATGCAATAGCGTTAGTCAATAAATGTCATTTATATTTGACTAAACAGAAGATTCGAAACCAATGCCCTCAAAAAACGGCTTTGAGCTTGAAGAGGCCTATAGTTCGAAAGAGGAAATCTGGTCCTTTTAGGTCTGCTCTTGAATTTATAATTAAAATCTTTAATAAATCAGACTTTAAACTATCAAGGAAACTTGTTACAAGAAGACTAAATAAAGTTTGAACCTATTAGACACTCGAGCTGAGGGAACAACTCCTGTCAATGGCAAATATTAAAAAACGTTTTGGGCTTTGCACAGGCCCTTAAGGTCAAATTCGCTCTATTTTGGGAAAAATGTGTTTAAAGTGATAAAACCAAAACAAATAGGATATAACACAATAGAAAAACATTTCTAGGTTGTCAAAAAGGCCAGGCCCTCATTTTGAGATACACTACAAAATCTGTAAAGCATTAAGTAGGCAAAATAGTGCATGGGGGTGCATTTACTAGGTATTGTACAGTCAGGAACGATCGAGTAAATGATGTTATGGATCAATTTCAATATTCAGATATATTTAAGAACATTATGGGCCAATATGCTGTAGATAACATCCCTGTAATGTAGACCTTTATGAAGGATAACGATCCGAATCATTCATCAAGGATCTTAAAGAAGCGGTTTTAGACGAAAAAACTTGAAACTATATATTGGCTAGGATATAGAACAGACCTGAACCTAATCAAAAACCATTTTAAAGATCTACAAGTGACTCCTTGCCAGAAAAAAATAAAAAATTTTAATGATTTAAGGCTGAGGCTGAAGAAGCCTGGTACTGCATCCAAAAAGGACGTTGCCCGAAATTGGTGAAGAGTAAGAGTCTCAAATGTCTAAAAATTGTTCATAATAGTGGTTACGGTACTAAATACTAATCCAGTGTGAAATTTTTTCCATGAAAATGTGTAAAGTTTATCTACAATAACCGTTTAAATGAATGTGTGCCAATTATATGACCACCCAATTTTGCACATTTCTCCATATTTTTTTAAATATCGCCAAAATTTTGATTATACACTCAAATCTGTTTTATGTATTAATAAGTTTACTAAATCGGCTACAAAATGTCATATAAGTTTCTTCCTTTTCATTAACTTTTAATCAAAAAAATTAATTGTTTAGCTTACGAATTTTTTTGTGCCAATTATATGACCATAGCTGTACGTATTAGTTTTTTTTTTTTATGACTTAATCCTTAGTTAAAAAATGAATTAAATGGGACTTAATTCAATACCATTTTAAGGATACATTTGTATGAACCAAAGAGAATTGTAACAATTGTGCCTTATTTATAGACAAATTATAATAAAATCCCCTGAAATATAAAATATATAAATAAATAAAGAAGTACAATATCATGTATCTTTTTTATTGAAATAAAATATTATATCCGAAAGTTAAATAAATGTTTCTTTTCTCATTTTTTATTACTAATTTGTTTACTTAATCTAATGATCCTCAAGATTTTGCACCTCTCGCAGAAAGTGAAAGTCCTGAAAAAACTCCAAGAAAAAACTCCAGAGCTCTTTCCGCATGCACTTAGGCTGCCGGAAATTTATGCAAATAAACAAAAGGCAATAGATGCAATATAAAACCACCTGATCCGACTCACGTAGGCTCTTTCTTAGATCTTAAAGAGAGGAGTTAGCTGCCAGAGAGCGAAAGAGATACATAGGAAACACCAGTCGGCGGAGACAGCTGTTCGGAGTGGGCAAAAAATGGGAATTTGGGCCAAGTTACCAAGTCACCAAAGTGGTTGTGGACCAACTGGCTGGCTGGATATGCCGCCGCCTCTGATCGAGATGACGATGGACAATTATGTAACTTCTGCAACCATTAAGAGTCGAGAGCTCCAGCGGTATCAACACCTACAGTGTCGGTCCAATGACTGGCAACCAGTTTTTGCTTTCTTCACTTTGCGGCTCGGCTCTGTGCCATTTCTTCTCGGCTCCCGGGCACTTTCTTTGGCTTGCATTTGCATTCACATATTTTCCTTGGATTTCTATTTCTGTTTAACATTCATTTCCACTTAATTTTTTTATATTTTGTTTTTTTTTGCTTTTGGCACAAACGGACGGAGCAGTAACCTTTGGCAAATGTGCGTACTTAGTTCCGTCTGCCATGAAAACCAATTTGGGTTGTCATAAAATTAACATTCAAGAAATTAAAACAGTTCATAAAGACAAGCAAGCCGGGCTTTGAAGTACCTGCTCGAAGGTCGCGAGCAAAGTCACAGTTCGGAGATCATATTCCATTAATAGGTCCCAAAATGAAGACTTAAAACTGTGAGTACACCAAAAAAAAAAAAACGAACGAGATATAAATATTCCATAAAGGTGTCAATGGTATAACTAAAATGTTGTTTTAAAGTTTTAAAGCTAGATTATGTTTTTATTTTTAGTAGAAAAGTCTACTTTTTACGAAGTGTATGTGTTTTTTTTTTAATAAAATAAAGTATGATAAATCGATATACAATTCTATAAAATATTATTACTCAATGAAGGGATTTTTAAATTAAAAAGTACATATTCGGGATAGCTATAAAAAAATTAAATATTACTTATTTAGGATTGCTATAAAAAAATTTAAATCTCTTATAAAGTTTCCAAAAGTATGCAATTAAGGTCCCAAATTCAATTTGAATTTGTTTTGCTTTAACTTTGTGTAATTTTTTGTTTAATTTTTAAGGAACTTCAAACTCCCAAAGGGTTTTATAAAACTATAAAAATAAATAATAAATAATAATAAACCATACTTATATATAATATTAACATTTTTTCATATATAATATTTTATATATAATTTATAATAATTTTTTCAGTGCCCAACCAATCCGCTTTTCAAATCCGCCAAAGATTTGTAAGCCCAAATTTGTATCTTTGCTCTTCTCGCTCTTAGTCTCTCTTTCTCTCTCTGTTTCTCAGTTTCTTACTCTCCCCCTCAAAGTTTTGGCTGTGTAACTTCTCAAATTTGTTTGTTTTGCCATATTTTGTTGCTGCTTTTGAGTTGATTTTTATTTCCAATATTTTTTTCCAGCTGGCGCTTGGCTGCGTTTTATGCAACCGCACAATATCTGCGATCCGCAGTCTTCAGTGATCAATGGTCCAGTGACTGGGACGGGCGACGCTTCACCGGAAAATAAAAACGCGCTTCGAGACAATGTTACGCCTGAGACAGGTCTTTATGGTCTCTGTAAGTGAACCGAAATGTGATTGAAGCGAAGTAAATAAGCCATAAATGAAGTGTTTAAGTGGAGTGCTTGGAAAAAATTGCGGGCAGGAAGGCTTAGATGGAGTTTTAGCTATTAGCGGAGTGTGTCATGCGGGGCGTATGAGTAATATACGTAGTTAATTGATCAATTTCTTGCGCAATTTTTTGGCTTGGGAAATATTCAACTTTGCCGGCTTGTGTTAAAACGACTTAAGCATTTATTTTGATTTAAATTTTTATTATCATTATATTTTTAATATTTTAACTTTAAGTTCGTACGTATTTCTGACTGAGACTTGGGAACAATATCGAATTG
The DNA here is from genome assembly GCA_008042575.1 of Drosophila watanabei. Classification (NCBI taxonomy): domain Eukaryota; kingdom Metazoa; phylum Arthropoda; class Insecta; order Diptera; family Drosophilidae; genus Drosophila; species Drosophila watanabei. Next base: position 14,851 of record VNJS01007163.1, read on the forward strand.
TGTTGTTGACTTTTTAAAAAGTTTGTTCATAAAATTGTGTAAATGTTAGCCGATTTAAATGAATTAAAAGACAGTTCCTTTTTTTATATTTTTTTAAACTCGCTATTCAAAATTTGTTTCAAATTCAATTTAACACGGTAAATATATTACTTGCATTTTTATTTATTTATTACTTTCTTAAATATAGAAATATTTGTTTTTATTTAATTCTTTGACTGGCGAAAATCCTCAAGCTAAACCCTGCGTTAGTTTTTCAATAAGTTAAGGACTTTTTTGCACCTCGAATATATAGTTTTAACTTAATACAAATTAAACATTTACTTTCCAGCTCCCCCTGGTGCTGATCTTAGTGCTTCAGGTCAGCCAACCGGCAGAGGGATTTATCATACGTCTTATAACCGAGACCCTGCAGAATAATGTGGCTGGCGAGCCCATACTTCACGAGCGTACCAATTGGGATTTTGATCCCGAGGCGGCCAAGCGAGCGAGATCCTTGTACTACGAGGTAATATAACCAAAATCCTTACTGATTAAAACATAAATGAGATCCATATAATTATCCTTGCAGAAGAATGGCTTTCGCTCGGCCAAGTTCATCGAGAGACTGGGCGTGGGCCTGGATGGGCGGCACGAGGAGCGGCGACTGGAGCAGGGGGAACGCGATGTGGGACGGCTGAACGGGGAGCACAATGTTAACTATCCGCCTCCGCCGGCTTAGCCATAAATAATTATGATTTAAATTTAACTCTCGTTTCGTTTTCCTGCCTAATCCGTTCCCGGGGGGATGTGCATATGGGAAAAAGCCAGAGCACATTGTCATCATTTTAATTTGCAGCGATTAATTGTCATTGTGCGCATTAATGTGCTTCACAAGGATTTGCATAATTTGCACAACGTTGCCGGCTACCCCCCTCTCCCCTCATCCTCTGGCAGAATATCCCTCTCCATTCGGCTTATTGTTAATGACTGGCAGGGCTGAGAAGGACGACGGCTGGGGCGGAGTGGGCGTCCTGGCGATCCAAGCAATGTTGTTGTGGTTTTAATAAACGTTATTAGCCGACTGGCAACGCTGCCTGCAACTGCAAATTGCCGCAATTACATTTCGCTGAAGCGAAAAGCAACGGCAGCTACTTACTTTCGCAATTTTTGTAATTTCATAATTCTGTCGCATAATTGAAGCCAATTTCGCTTCGAGCTGAATCAGGACAACGCCCAAGGGGGGTTGGGAGAAAGGACACAGGTTCCCAGCATCAAATTGGAAGAGTTAGATTCTGGGAAAGTGTTTCGTATTTCAGATTGCTTTTTAAATTGCCGTGGCATACTTTCAGGCTTTCCCAGAAATCAATTAAAGCTAAAGGAAGGTGTTATTTGGCTGATTTTGAGATGAAATTTAAGAAAGATAAACTTATTTTGCTGAGATTGGTAACATTTTTTAGGTTGGCAATAAAAATAAAGCGATACAAATTGTGAACAATTGGCATTTAGTTATATAAATAATGTTTCTATATAAATATTTTATTACATCCAGTAAAAGGTTCCTAGAACTATGAAATAATTGATTTCTGAGGCAATTATTTTCATCCGATTTTTTATTCAACTGCAAAAGTTAATAATTCTGCTATGAATTCAGAAAAGAAATATTTTCCTACCGATAATATATGAATTTTTTCAATATAAAGATGCCTGATTGGGTTCGGAAATTTTCCTTATTGAATCCTTATTAAATAAATATTAGCGAATTGCAGCTGAATCGAATGGCCAGAATCCAGGGCCGACAATCACGGGGATTAAGCGAACAATGAGGACCGCAACTGCAACTGCAACTGCAGAAGCCACCGCAGCAGCCACTGCGGAAATTAACTGCCTCCCAATGAGGCAGCGCCGAATGCAAGGCAAACTGCTGCGATAAATAAATAAAATTACGCACAATTTGCGGCTCTTTCGGATCAGCGGGCGGCGGAAATGCAGAACGGAAATTACATTACAACTGCAGACAGACTGCGCACAAAAGTGCGGCCCGTGCGTATACGTGATGCGAGGCCAAGCAGCGATAACACCATAAAATTGTTTAATAAATTGTTAATACAACATTGTAAATATTTCATTGATAATCATCGAGTGCCACATATACCCACTCCCCCCAGCTAGAGGAACCCGTGCGAACCGAAACAGTTGTTCCTGTTTATGACACTAATTTAATACGAAATCAAACAGTCATCGCCATCTCGATAAGGCATGCGGGTTGACTTTTATTAAAGGCAAAATGTAAATAGAATCATAATGATATTTTCGTTGGGCTCTCGGGGAGATTCCCAGCCCATTCCAATCCCGAATCCCAATCCCGTCCAGGAAGAGGTGCATGCATTCATTAGCCTTATCAGCTCACTCAACATCAAATAAAATGTTTAATAACACCCCCAGTGGGCGGGGGCGGTGGCGGGGTGGCGAGTGGCAAACTCGATAATAATGACGGGATATCACAGGTTGAATCAATTGTCGCGTTGTTGGGTATTAACTTTCATTTTGTGACGATTTTCCCCTGACATCAATTGCTGTGAAAGCGGATTACTTGTCATAAAAATACGCGCACAAAAAAGGGAAAATTTATGTAAACGCACAGGAAACAGGACGGGGGATGGGCTCTTTTTCTCGTGGCAAATGTGTGTTTTGAATGGGTGCTAAATGTTTTTTGATACTATTATTATGACAGGACAGGTAGGACCATGAATGGATGACAGGTTGATGAAGGAAATACTCTCAGAAATGGGTGAATAAAATATATATTAATTTGAAAGTTTCTGACTTGGAAGACCAATTAAAAGTTAATAATATTAATGTGATAAATTTCGACTATAATATATTTTAATGCAAATTTTTTGATTACAAACAGTATGCTGCTCTGGTCTTTGTATGCTAAAATCCTTGTTTTCGGAATTTCCTAGATAACAGAGTATTTCCAAGTCCCTTGAAGGATACTAAAATTTATCGTTAGACAAATAATGTTGCATATTTTCACAAAATTAGTTGCTTTTCTGTTTCCCAAAACAACATTAACACAAATGCAGAATTATATATTGGCTAGACATTGCATTAGCTGTTACCAGTCAATTGGTTTTTATAAAATGCATAGTACCCCCATCGAAATCCAGGGACTTGTATGAAAAGCACTTCCTCATTCGCCCCTGATTATTGGTTCAATGCACCTGAAGGACATCCAGGCTAAGGGGAAAGGTGGTGCAATGAATTTCTTAATGCATTTCCGTTGCGCAATTGAAGTCAAACCAAAAGGCAGGGCAAGGACTCTGGCGGCGACGGCGGCGGCTAATGCACGGCCACAGCGACAACAACAATAAATGTCAGCTCGTCCTGCATGCAAGTGAAGTGCAGCCAGGGAGGGGGCCGAGGTCCTGAGCGAAGGCAGGGACTTGGAATGGAGCCCAGCGCAGGGCAAATCAACTTTGCTTGCGCATAAAATGTAATTTATAAAATGTAATATAATATCAACAGCACACAGAGCGGGCGGGGTCATCCCACAACAATGCCATAATGTCAACTGCCTTTTGTCCTTGCGGCTGATTCTGCTGGCTACCCGCTGCTGCTTGAGCTTCGCCCTCTCCTAACCGAGCAGCATTTATTTTATTTCATTAAAAGCAGGTGTACCGAGAGAAATTTAGGGAAATGTATATTCGGAAATTTCTCAGAAAAACATTTAAATGAGAGCTAAACCATGAAGGACACATAATAGCTCTAGGATTTTGACAAAGATTAGCTAACGGTGAGTCTGATTTTCCGATTAATGAATATTTATAATTTTTCCAGCAAATCTTTATTTATAGTTAATTTCTTAAATAATATTATTTGTAAAGATAGTGAGCTTAAAGAAGAAAATGTTTTTAATTTAAATTAAATATAATTGATGTACAAAATATTAAAATCTAATCTTCAAGTAACGTTTTCCCACTGCATTGACCTCCTCGCTCTCCCTCTCGTTCTTTCTCTCTCTTTCGCTGCAGGAGGTCCTTTGGCATATCCTTGTGCCTTTTTTATTTGAGGGTAATTGCAATGCTAGCTGGGCAATTTTAAATTTTATCATTGCGCCCGCATCTGTCGCTGACAGATTAGTTAGTTATTCTTCTTATCCTTCTGCTGCTTCTCCAAATTGGTCCTTGCTTGTGGCTCGACTTGTTGTAAGGATGCCATAATTTTGGCAAGCAATTAGGAATTTACAGAAATGTTCATTATAGAAAATATAAACATTTATGATTAATCAATATATTTAGTATTTTATTTTAAAAGAACGAATTACTGACACGTAAAAATTCCAATAAAAATATAAATAAAATATTTAAATCCATATATTTAGCAAATATATATATTGTAAGCTATTTGCCAGCTATAATGCCTTCGAAACAAGTTCATATTCAATCAATATGTTTGCCAAAGGATTTCTTTTCTTTTGCCGCAAATGCAAATCCATTATGCCACAATGTTCTCGACTAATGCATTCGGCAAACTTGGCGACCGTCTTGCCACAGCCTTTTGCTTTGTTCGCGCTGATTTCTTGCCATTGTTAAACATATTAGGCATGTGTGTACAGACGCAATATAATAATGGCATAGGTCTAGATGCTTAAGAGCAGCTTCGAGTAGAAAATTTACAGGGCAAACAAAAAGAAAATATATTGGGAAAATAGTACAGATTTTAATAAATGAAGGAATAGGAAAAGCTTTAAAAATAAGCTTGTAAAATGTTGTGGGATATTTTATGTTACTTTTTGAAATAACTAAATTAATTACTAAAAATATTTAGAATGCTTTAATTAAATTTATAGTAAATGTAACATTTGCCAATCTTAAATAAAATATCTCCTATTTTCAAACGTTATATTTCCCCATTAAATACAAATTAAACTCAAACAATGAATATACCATTTTAATAAATTTAAATTTAGTTAAATATGTGGCATATAAATTCTTAAATAACTAAATAAATATCTTTAGATTGTTAGCATTAATTTTATTTAATTGTAAGTGAATGTTAGCCTTAACTAGACATTATATTATATGCATATCTTAGGTATTGTAAATATAATTCCGATTTTCAAACTCCCTCTTAAATAACAACAAAAATACAATTTTAATAAACAATCCTGGGCAAATTACAGTCATCAGATGTTAGCCAAATGCAACATTTCCTGCTTAGCCTCTGGATTTCAACAACACCAACAACAAACCTCCTATTTAATTCGTCCTTCTTTCGCTCTTTTTCCCGTGGCCCGTTGCCACTCGAATTCACTTGATTACAAAGTAATTTATTGGCAAAACGAAAAGTCACAGAAGCTAGATAAACAAGGATTTGTCTCAATGACAGCCCTCTCTGTCTCGGTCTATCCGCTGTGCATACGAAATGCGGCAAATCCCAAAAATCAACAAACAAATGAAAAGAAAATTCAATAAAATGCGAGCCGAATCGCAGAGGGAACTTTTGCCCTTCTTTCTTTCGTTCTTTTCTGGCTTCGGAGGGGAAAAACTAATTACACAGAAAAGCTGGAAAAGCGTCTGCCAGTGGGCGTGTTGTGCTGACTCTGAAGGCCCGCCCTCCATTTTAGCGGCTCTTCGCCATCAACTTTTGATTTCTTTCCCTTTGCCGTATTTTTTTTTTCATTCGTCTTCACTTTTCGCACATTGCGTAAGGCACATTTAATTACGTATGCCGAGCAGGAGTTAGGATCTCTCCTCCGACTCCTTGGAGGTTTTTTTTTATCCACTCACACTCGTGTGGTACAGTGAGTATCATAGAAGGTTTTCTCTTATTTTTCCTAAAAGCAAAGCAAATTTTGAACTAAGAACTGCATACCAAATTTGTAATATTCATTAATATATATTTATATCTTCATTGACATAGTTGGAATTGGTTATTTCCCTTAATTAAAAAAACAAAGTAAGTCATAGATGGGCACAAATTCCTAATATTGGAGCCTTTCATGAATGAATTAAATATTTAAAATGATATACTAAGAATATAACATTTTTCAAGATTAATAGACATTCTCAGGCATGGAAAGAAATTCCTTAATTTTCCTAAATAGTTTGTAGTAAACAGATAAAATATTTCATATTAAAACTGAGTTCCAATGCCTCACAATACCGACACGTACTGTGCCTAACCCTGACCAAACAAAAAATGCGAATAAAATTAATTATTTTGTCAGTTGATATAGCAATGCTAACTGCTCTTGGCTTCACAGCCTCTCCCTTATCCCTTACCCCATTCGAGCTTCCTGGTTCGTCCCTTTTTGGCGGCCGCTGCTCTTGTGACACCCGCAAAGCCGCAGGACATGACGCGTCGTCCGCCCGCCACCTGCCACAGAGAAAATTGGCATGTTGTGTCAATATAGACGGCAGACACTGTGGCCGTTTTTGGCTAAGCAGCAATCCGCCATCTGAAAGCTAGCTGGAAAAAAAATTAAGAATCCTGCTGCCCGTTCCATGGCGTTCCGGCGATGTCCTTTTTCTGGTTGCGTTGCCCGCGGTCATGTTATTTTTTGCAATTTGAGCGTTGTTTGTGAATTCCAGTCCGGGCTTAGAGTTAAGAGTGGGGCTGGTATCCCTTTTTATTTCCAGATATTTACTCGCTGAAGCATTTGGTAACCTGGACTTGGGCAAAGGAATATCAATGCTTGGCAGGTATTTGCACGCTATTGATTTCAAACTTCATTTTGATTTAACATTTTTAAGGGGAAATTCAAATTAAAAAGGAGTTTTAATCTTTTCTCTGGTTGGCTGAAGAAGGTATTTATTACAGCAAGTAGCAAGTATCTTTTTCCATCTCTTTTACTAATTTTATAAAGTTCAAAGACTTTTTATGAATTTATATTGACAGTCAAAGGGCAATATTTTATGAAAATGTTTTTACAGAGATGTTATAACTCTTAAGAAATTTGGAGTTTAATAGGTAAATAATGTCTTTGATAAATTAAACCCAAGTCTGATTCTTTTTATGTATGACTTATAAGATATAATGGAAATTTCCGAATCCTAAATGAATTTCCATTATTGTTATTTAAATAATATAATTGATGTATATTGTTAAATAACAATACCTTACTACAGCACATCATTCTTCAACTACAAATTTATGTTATTTAAGTTCAAACGAATGTCTGATAGTTTGTTAATTACGTATTGAATTGTTCAAGCAGACACAGAAAAGTCAAATATATTAAAATATATAAAAGACCCAATCAGATATTCGGCAAATAGTTTTTCGCAATTTCCATTGACATACTCGTACCCTTTGAGTTTCCCAGACAAATTCCTGTTTTTTTTCGTGTTTTTTTGTGAGCAGCTTAATGAACCAGTCTATGGCCGCCAAACGGCCAATAACAAAGTTAAAACAAACAGCACGATGCGGGTCCTACTGCTCCTCGCTCGTGGAATTGTCTACTCCTGGAACACAGGCATCCCATTCCTCGGGGGGCGTTGGTCCAACCAACCACAGGTTTCCAAACAATTACAGGCAAATTGCGTTGAAATGAAATTTTCAACGTTTCGATTTTTGATTCTCGTTCTGCCTGCCTTTCCCCCTTTTCCAGGTTTTTTTTTTATTTTGGCTCAGGCTCCGTTGAGTGGCCAAAAAACGAAGGAGAAAAATGTTCATTACAATTCCGTCAGAGGCAAAGGCCAAAAAGCGGAAAAAATAAAAGACAACGCACAAAAGTGTGCAACGCAAAATTGCGGCCCAGCTAAATGCAGAACAAAGAAAAAACAGCAACAACTGCAGTCAGACAAAGATTAAATGAACGCTAAACTGGCAACAGCGAAAAAACAAAGCCGAGAGGCTGGGGCCTGGTGGCACAGGGATGAAGGCGAGCAATTCTCAAAAAGTGGTGTGTACACACTCACATATGGTGGCACGCCCAGAGACCAGTGCTGCCAAATCACAATTGGAGGAGAAATTGAAAGGGGCTAACCTTTCTTTCGCAACTGTACCAAAATCCCAGGGTCTTAAGGTGTTAACAATTATTTGTACGTATATTTTATCGACTTCTTCTTAGACATCTTTAAAAAAAAAAATGAAAAAAATGTTATTTTTAACTAGTTCTCTGAAAAATTGCTTTGTAAGTGTATTTTCTTAGTTCTGTTATTGAAATTAAAATGTTTAATAAATACAGAGATAAATTTTGATATAAATAATTTTGCATTTACACTTTAGTTCATTTAGAAAATGCATTCAAATGGTTTCGATTTTCCAATGTCAAGTTTAAAGCACAAGATGGGCTTAAAAATCTCTGGAATTTACCAAATCCTTTAAAAAGGCTCTTATGCAAAATTCTAAATAAAAGAAGAAACTCATGCTGAATTTGGCATTCCCAAAATTTATTTTCAGATTTTAAGAAACTTTTTGATGTGATTTTAAATCTTCCAAGATTTTTGTAGCGCAAATTTTTGCTGACAATCTCTGAAAGTATGAAACCTGACTACACTTCAAAGTCTTCTTAAATTTATTTCAATGGGAAAAGAATGTTTCTAGCCACAAAATTTATAAATCAAAATCGGTCAACTGAGCAGATCCTGAAACGCTCTGAACATGGGCTAATCTCTGGGCGTTGATTTTTTCGTTGCAGCTTTTAGGCGCAAACGTTTATTGCATTTAGTTTTCATTTTGCTCGCTGCCTCAGCCTCCGCTTGTGGCCCTGTCCAAAAAAGGGAACTCAAACAAAGACCTCCGACACGGGTCCAAATCCCCAAAATGGAACCAAAAAAGTAAAGTATTCGGCTAACGAGAAATTGCACTTGCCAGCTGGCCGGGAAAGGGTTAGAAGGTTTAGGCGGGCGACTTATTTGCACATGCTGGGCGAAATTTAAGCGCTTTTAAACACAATTGTTATAAATAAACAAAACAAAAAATGTAACAAATTTCATTTCTGCAACGTTTTTGTTTGAGTTAAAATTGTATGCAAGTTTTTGTACACACACACATGGGGACAATGCATGTGTGTGGCATGTGCGGTTGGGCAAATAAGGAAATTTACAGCACTTATGCAAACTCACACACTGGCAGCTGTGCTGTGGCGTCCTCACACAGACACGGGGCAATTGAATGCAATTTTGCATGAGATATTAAAAAATCTTTTTTTCGCCGCTTTTTCGGGCTGCCAATTGTGTGTTACATTTCCGTGGGTCGAGTGAGCCCCAGGCGGGGGCAGGGGGCAGGAGGCAAGGGGCAGGGCCAAAGAGGAGCCTCCGGGCTGCACTTTTTATTTTATTACGCCTCCATTTGCGGCTGGGCCCGAGCAACAATAACAAATGAAAACCGTTTTTAATGAAATTTTTGAACAAGTTCACCCACACTCACACTTTGGCACTCATAATGTGCGGGGGTGCACTGCGAGAAATGTGATAATAATAAAACTCTATGGCGATGCATTAATACATTTTATTATACCTCGTCCCTTAAACCTGTGACTGATTTAAACAATTTATTTTAATAGTTGAATTACAATACAATACAATAAAATACTTAAAAAATAATAAAGAAAAGTTGTGACGTTGTTTAAACATTTATTGATTAATGTGAGAATACTGAGAGCAAAGCTTAAATAAATTTAAAATCTCTCAATCAAAAACTTAAATCAATCAATTAAATGTAGGTTCTAAAAGAAAGGCTTACATTTTTAAATTATTGATTTATAATTTAATTATTATTTAAACTTTAACATATTATAAGAAATGCCTAACCAACCAAAGAATAGTATTTAAACATTTTTTTAACCCTTCCACGGTGAGCCAAAAAACAAACGATTTTAACCACAAAAATAATAATAAACCTTTACTAATAAGAATAAATATTAAGTAAAGAAAAATATTTTAAGTTGTAATATAGCTTAATAAAGTATCTGAAGCGCTTCTTTAAAATGTAATGAAAAAAATATAAACGAATTTCACTAATTTTGGTTACTTTAAAATATTATAGCGTACTTTGAAAATTGTTTTCGGGAGATTTTAAGTTCTTAGTCATTTCGAATCAAATTAAAACGCGTTTAAAACAACAACAAACCATTCAAGTTTTATTACAAATACCTTAAAATAAATCTTTAAATATTTTTCCCTATACCTTTTATCTTTAATTTTTTCCAGTGCCTTTCGATGGGGGCAATGAAGCGGTAGCAATATATGCAGATGCCCTGATGAGCCTTCATCAGCCTTTCATTTCCGCCCATTCGAGGCTCAATTGTTCCTCATTTGCCAATCTAGCCATAAAACTGCTAAAAACTTCTTTCTTTTTTCACACTCGCACCGAGGAGAGATGTGTATTCGATGGATTTTTCTTGGGCACACGCTGGCACAAAAGGTGTGTGATTACAATTGTTGTTTGTTGCCCGTCCCCCGCCCTCCGGGGCACGCCCATGCGTACACATATCAAGCGCCTTATTGTTGTCGCCCGAGATTCAGATTCGGATGCAGATCCAGATTCAGATCCAGATTCCCAGCCAGAGCCACTTGGCAGTTGTCAGTTTATTTGTTTGTTTGGCTTCAGTTTTGCATGCCGGCCAAACAACACCCTCGTCCTCGTCCTTGTCCTCGCATATGGATATGTGTGGCATTATCCCTTTGTGTGTCCTGGCCAAAAACGGTAGCCACTCCGGCCATTGTTCGGCCGGCCAATTTTTATGTAATTCAAGTGCACAACAATGTGACAGGTAATTTCCAATGAATTTTCTTTGCACATGTGATTGCCCATCTCCAGGACGAAAGGAGGTGGCCAAATCTGCACCGCAGAATAGAACAGAAGCCGAGCCGCATAATTACCGGGAAGCACTCTTGTCGGCTACGGTATCCTTTGAAGTGAGCAGTCCAGCAGTTCGCTCTTTAGCCGCTTATCTTAGCCAGAAACGAGGACGTATGTGAGTCCTTTCATATGTGCTTTAATTTGGCCCAAAACGAGTGTCAATTTACCACTGATCCCCGGCATATGCAGACCAATCGAGAGGGAGATGGAACACCTTGGTACTAGGAATAACCAAGGGTTATCGCTCGTGGATCTGGGAAAAGTGTGCCAGAAGCCAGGATAAGATTGGAACTCTTCCTGTCCTCCTTCCTGTTCCGCTGAAAATCCCCCTTTCTGGCAACTGGCCTCGGGTCTTAATAAACGTGGCCAATAATGTCGTGCGCAAAAATGTTGAGATACAAGACTGAGGGACTGACGGGCAGGCGGCGGTATTTGTATGCGGTCTGAGTCCTTCATATCCAATCCAGCCCCTCCTGCTATATTAGATTATGAAACTAAATGACAAACAGGCCTTGGCCCGTCTCTCCTTTCGCAGTTGTTTGATTAAGTCCACAAATAGTCAAGGATATTGGATAATGTGTCTGTGAGCAGGACCTGTGTGCTCTGTGTGCTGTGTGCTGTGAGCTATGAGCTGTGTGTGTTGCCTGAATTGCGGTTGCTAGCCAACCTCAGCAGTTGCTCATTTGCTGCCTGCCGCATATTACATTTTGCCAAGCAGCAACTATCGCAAACTATCTGCTGCCGGAGGAGTTTCAAGGAGTGGCAAGGAGTTAAATTGGAAGCCTCAATCGAATATGGAATATGGGTTTGAGAAATATTACAGAAATTTTACAGAACAAAAACGCAAAACAGCTTCTGGAAAATGTCATTGTTTTTATCTTAATTTTTAATGATTAAATTTTCCAACAATCTTAACGCTAAAATAACTTTTAAGTTACAAGTTCAATTGCTGTGCTTAAATAAATAATTAAAAGATGGTTTAATTGCCTGAGCAAGTTTTTCCAATCTCTTACCATAAATAATTGCCAAAGTCAATCGTTTTTTCCGCCCCTTTCAAGACCTCAAAAATCTTGTCAGTGGCAGGTATTCGCCAATTCCCCACCCCTTTTTTCTCCCTTCTCCTGCTGCCAGCAAGTTAAAACTCAAAATTAAATATCCCAGCGCCATAAGAAAAGCTATCAGTTCAGCTATAACCCCCTTTGCCATTCCCCATTTTAGCCAGAACCCCTGAGGGAAAGGGAAGAATATCCGGTAGACAATGGCAGGCAGACTGTAAGTAGACGAAAACTTTTTAGTTGGATTACGTGGAGGGTAAGAACGAACGTACACACACACACACACACATACAGGAGCTCGGTACTTACCCCTCCTTGCAGTTTCCACCCGCACAACAGGCGAAATTCGTTTTATTACTTTGATATATTAGATTTAATGGTTAAGAAAAATGTTGCCAACAGCATCTATCAGCCCCCCGAGCTTTTCCGACACCCCACACACCCACACCCACCCAGTCACACACACACACCTAGAGCCATTGTGCAAAGTGGGTGTTTGTGGGTTGTTGTCGTCGTCGCAGTTAACCTTATTAAAAGGTGAACACAGTCATGGCACCAGAGAGAATTGCCACAATGTGTTTACACGCAGCTGCTGCGCTGGAGAAGGAGCAGGAGGAGGAGGAGGTGGGATCTCTCTTTCATGGTGTGGGTAACACGATAATGACCTCGTTGGAACTCGTCGCACTCACACACAGAGACACACACAGGACCATCCAATGGGCTTTAAGCTCTTCTGCGCATGTTCCGAGAGAGAGAGAGACTTTGAGAGACATTCGGAGCGCATCTCTACTAGGAGTTGCTCTCCTTAACCCACACTCCCCCGCTGGCCTCAATTGATGTGCTAATTTAGAAATTACAATGAAGTGTAGCCTTCAATGAGTTTGAGTTTGAGTTTGACTTTGATTCAATTTGTCATTTCACACTTGGCCTAAATGGCTTTCGGTGTCAGGGGGAAGGGGCAGCGGGCATAGCTCCTCCAGTTAAATGAGTTGAAAGTGTTGAAGAGAGCTAGAGAAGGAGGCTTGTAGGGGAGACAATGGGTTAATAGGAAATTGGTCCTTAAGTTTTTAATTATTAAAGTCAATTGTAAAATTACTTATATAAAATATTTATAAATTTATAGACAAATTCTTATTAAAGATTTTATCTTAATTTAAAGAGCTTTCGTAATCCTAAATACAATTTAAGAGTTAAGGTTTAAGTTAAGACCAAGTTAAGGCTTTTGAAACTTAAATAATTAATTTACACAAAAATGGTTTTTTTTTGTAAAAAAATATAGATAACCTAACCATGTAATTAAAATTTATATTTTATAATTACTACAATCTCTTCTCGCATCATTTTTAATACCCAAATCTTAACTTCGGGGCGTTGCTTCTATTTTGAATATCTTGATATATCTTAACCATTAAGTGGGCCCAATCACTTGGCCCTGGGATAAATTAGGGCCAGTCCTGGGCTGATTCGGGGAACGAGGATCGGTAATTATCTGGCGAGCAACCCCCAACATGGCCTTTTTTCCTTCGGCTCTTTAGCAATCCTAATGAGCCACGATTATGTCTAAGTGCGCTGATGATGCTGCATAAATTTCGACCAGCAGAGACCTATGCCACAGTCCACATTAGATCGGAGATTACGTGAACGTGGCAGGTAGGCACTGGTAAGTCCTAGATGTCCTCCGCAGCTCTAAATTAAACGAACATGCAATCGGATTTCTGAATGAAATCTGCATAGGGAATGCGTCCTATGAAAATATGATTAAGCGCCCGGGCTGGACTAGGAACTAAGCTGAGCTGTGCGTTTTTATCCGGCTTGCTGGCAGGCCTGTGTCCTGTGTCCTGTCTCCTGTGGCGTCATGCATCTGGCACATTAATGAGTCCGGTCAACGCGGCTTTGTACCATTTACTTGTTCGCAGTTCTGCGGAAATTACGTGTTCGCTCTCCTCGCTTTCCTTGGTTCGAAAGGTGCCGCGATCTTTGGCTTTGTTTGGGTTCGGGGCACAAAGGAATTGTGTAAGTTTCAACAAATTAGAGAAGATAAATCCCGGGTTGCGTTTTGTTATCATTGTAAGCGGCGTTTCGGCTCATCTCACACTCTGGGATGTTCGAAAAATGTTTCTCCTTTGAACAATCTTGGCCACTTTAGCTCCTATTATGTTATGCAACCTTGCGAAAAGCTTGAAGAGCGAAATCGGTCTAAGCCGCTGATCAGTGTAAATCCTAGGTATTGGTAAAGAAGATTTAACCAAGGCTGGAATATTTTAGGTAATTTTTAATTGTGGCAAAAAAAATTTTGATTGGAAAAGTTTAGAACCCTTTTTAGATTGGTAAATATCACTGTTCGTACTATAATATTGTCTATGATATAATAATTACCATTTGTTAAATATTTATAATTATTTTATCCATTTTTACCTGATGTTAAAAAGGTACATTTTGTATAGCTTATAATATTAAATACTTTAAAATAAAAATGGTTAATAATGAATTATTATACAACTTGTTGTTTTATGCAAAATTTGAACATCTTTTTCTAAGAATTTGTATTTTTATTAAAATCAATTAAATAAGCTTATTTACATATATAAAATAAACAGAACCATAAATACCGACTTTAAATTTATTATTTATTTAACTATTATTAACTTTATTATTAAAATGTAAGTAGTAGAGTTTAATAACTAATAATTATGGTGGTAAACAATTGAGTTTTCTATCAGCAATATATTCTTTATGAGGAAATATATTTTGTTATAAATACCTACTAAAAAATATTAACAAAATAAAATCTCAAATGATAAAAAATATAATATTATAATTTTTTTTAATTAATCATTATTTTTGCCAGAGATAATTTGAGAAATACATAAATATTAATAAATATTTTTTTACATTTGTTTTCGAAAGCATTTTACGCATTTTATTTGCTCTTTAAAAATAATTTACAAAAATAATTTCCGAACTGTACCTGTTTTCTTTCCCCTTAAACCCAATTCAGAATGGCGCAGATCCGGCCAGAGGAGATCAGTTTAATCAATGAACTTAGGTCTCGATCCTGCGAGAACTCCCTGCTAAGTAAAGGGATTCATTGATCGTTTGAAGGGTTCAATGAAACCGCGGGCTCATTCTGACCAGATCTCGGGGATCCTCGCGGTAAATCTGCGCCGAAATGGAAGCGGAACTAATAAACGAGCTCCTGGCAAATGGCCGACATAATTCAGGTTTCAGGTAGGAAAACCAGCGAGTTGTACAACCTGTTCTGTGATTTGTGGACGAGGCAACCCAGAGACAGAGCGAGAGACAGAGAGAGAGAGGAAAAGAGAGCAAGAGAGTGGCAGAGAGGGAGATCCCTGAGATAGTAAGATACTTTTAAACAAGCAAATTTGTGAAATAAATAAAATTAATCAGCAAACTATGTTAGTTACAACGAACGAGATAGTAGCAAGGGGTGAGGAAGCGGGAGAGAGCACGGCCGGAGAGCGAGAGGGAGGGCCAACACCCCTAAACAAAAGCTACCTGCCACACGCACACACACACTAGCCCATTGAGGGAATATACATGTACAGAGACACGGCGATACAGGGGGAATCCACCCCTGGAGAGCGAGAGCAGGAGCAGGAGCAGGAGCAAGCGAGACGGCTGGCTGGGCAGGACATTGGGAAACGCGAGCGAGAGCCTCGCCCATTTCACTTGCACACCAGCAACGACCCAGGGCCGTATTTAATGCCACGTTCCGCAGGAATCGGGCTCAGTCGGTGGTTGTTGATCGTCCCGAGCGCTACACTCAGTCAGTACACCACTCAGTTCGTCGCAGCGGCTGTGAAATCGCATTCCAAATCGAATTCGTATAAATAATTAATAATTAACTCACCTTTGGTGCGTGCTCCCCCACTAAGTGACAATAATAAAAACAAAGAAAAGAGGGTCTCCCCAAGCCAACGGCTGCGGAAGTCAACAAACAAGTGTACCCAAGCCCCAAGACGGTTAGTTCGCGTGCTCTCCCGGTGGAGCTATGATGACCACGACGACCTCGCAGCACCACCAGCACCATCCCATCATGCCGCCAGCCATGCGCCCCGCCCCCGTCCAGGAGAGTCCCGTATCGCGCCCCCGCGCCGTCTACAGCATCGATCAGATCCTGGGAAATCAGCACCAGATCAAGCGCAGTGGTGAGTTAACTAAATCATAGTTGCGTATATAAACTAATCGATTTATTAAGTCCGGAAGTTCCGGGTAACTTAGTGAGGGGTTGTACACTATGGTTAAAGGGCTGGCAGTTTGCCGTCGGCGATCTGAGTTAGGTTACATAGATTCTTGGGGGATATTTTAAATCGTTGGCTTCTAATTTTAAGCAATTTTATGTTTCTCCTTTCTTTCTTTTTCTTTTTCTAGTTTAAATTTCAAATAAATATTACATAAATAGGTTTTTATATTGTCCATGATGGGCACTTGGTGGCTTTTTGGGTTCCTAGTTCTTATTTACTTATTTTCCTTGATGAGTATGATCCAGCAGCTCCTTTTAATTTTATATTAAGAATATTTTATGGTAAATTGTTTGTTGAAAGGCTCCGATAATAATATTTAAGTGCCCATTCATGTCTTAGAACATATAGCTAAGGTTCAAAAAGAAAAGATCAGTAAAGGAATTTAGTTAAATTTACAACAGATAATACAAGCAACCGACAGAAATTATTTAACTGTTAGTTTGTTGGTTGAAGGAATAATGGGATAAGGAATAATTATTTATAGTAATTTAATTATTTCAACAACAGTAAATACAACTATTATAAAAAGTAAAAGGAAAATGGGGTAGTAATTTTCATTTGCTTATAAAAAAACAGCTTACCTTAAATAAGATTTTAACTCTATATAATAAAAAAAAAAATACTTAAATTTTTATTAGTTTCAAATAACATTTAATAAACGGAAATAATAATATAATCTTCAGAGATTATACGGAAGATAATCAAGTTTGATTATATTTCACCTTTCCAACTTTCAGAAGTTTCTATTATTTATAAAAATAAAAAGAGTTATTTAGCTACCAATTTTAACCTTCAAAATAAAACAGAGCTATCTTACTATCCTTGGTGTAAAAATAACTTATCCGTAATCAAGCTTCCATCACCTTGGTTTAAAAATAAGTTCTCCGTAATCAAGCTTCCATCACTCGTCCTCCTCAGTTGACCACATCAAAAAGATTTATACCAACACCCAGGGACATGAATAAGGACAGAATGACATGGCCATGGGCCACCCATATCACATACTTTTCCATATCATATGCAAATTGCTTGGAAAGGACATTTTGTCGTCGTTAGTGTGGGCCAAAAGGAAAAAACTTTCCGGCAAACATCGACCTCGAACTCCACCCAGAGAGGAGCAGCAGCAGCATCAGCATCGGCATCAGCAACATGCTCGTATCATGACAATGGGTGGGTTCTGGCATGTCGAAACTGTTGTTTGGGGGCGTGGCCAAGCTGCAGGATGCCCAAGGTTCGCCCAAGGATCGGCCAAGGAAATAAAAAACACTGTGTATCAAAACATATCTGGCCGGATATATCACGGCGAGTGTGAGAGGGAGAGGGGGGCGAAAAGCAATTGCGTCATTAGACCCGTAATTAGATTGAAGTTCTTTGGCAGAGCAGGGAGACAGAGGAGAAAGAGGAGGGAAGCAGGCTCTAAAATTGCCTGGCAGGATTCTGGAATCATGGCACCCATTGGCTCGGCCTGCAATTTGGCGACAACGAGCGGCGTGCGCACCGCAGGACACTGCATCCTGCGAGCGTCGTAATTTGATGCTCGATGGAAATTACCTTTTCGCCACAACGGGCCGCATAAATGTTTCGAAATACGATAAGGATACATCCAGGACGGGCCTGGGTCCTGCTGCGCGGGTATGTGTTCTGGTGCCATTGTGAATCTGATTAATTTGAGGTTCATTAAGGTTTGATTACACGCTCGCAAGAAACGGTTTCGCCTCTTAAAAACTATGCCTATGCGCTGTGAGAAAGGATATGTATATATATATATGCCTTGGGAAGGGTGGCAGGGGCAAAACTTTTTCAGGCTTTATATTTATTTATTTGTTATTGATTGCCAAATCAATTTGCGTAGCTTTCGAGCTCTTCAAGGATTTGATTTTTTCGAGACTGCGCGTAAAAAAAGGGGGTTAAAATCCAGGATATAACTACTTCAGTTACAATTGAATGAATTTCAATTTCTGCAGCTGCCGCTTTGGCTTTCGCTTTTCAAAGTCAAACGCGAAACTTTTTGTTCGGCGCATTCTCGCTCTTGAGTTCAATTTGAAATTGTTTAACTTTTGCCAATCGGTTTTCGTCTCTTTCTCTCTGTTTGTAGATACACCCAGCGAAGTGTTGATTACGCATCCCCACCACGCCCATTCGCATCATATCCATCACCTGCACGGCAGCAACAGCAATGGGAGCAGTCACCTGCAACATCAGCAGCAGCAGCAACAGCAGCAGCAGCATCAGCATCAGCAGCAGCAGCAGCAGCAGCAATTGCAGGTCCAAGCCAAGCGTGAGGACTCCCCCACGAACACGGACGGAGGCCTGGATGTGGATAATGATGATGAGCTGTCCTCCAGCCTGAATAATGGCCACGATCTCAGCGATATGGAGCGGCCGCGTAAAGTCCGTAGGTGAGTGCAGTAACTACAGCTACAGCGACAATCCAAATCCGCTTAGCAGATCAAATCGAATTACCTATTGTTGGGCCAATAAAAAAGCATGCCAACAAAGGGGTTCTCTGCTACTCGTAACAACCATCTAAAGAGCCGCCTTTGGCTGCCTTGATTTTTCACAGATCCCGCACAACATTCACAACATTTCAATTGCATCAACTGGAGCGGGCCTTCGAGAAGACGCAGTATCCGGATGTGTTCACAAGGGAGGATCTGGCAATGCGTTTGGATTTGAGCGAAGCACGCGTGCAGGTAATTGAAAATGCAATTTGATTCAAGTAATTATTTGGGAGTTGAGATAAATTTTAGTGTGAAGAAATGTTTCTAGAAAGGTTTTAGTTTGTAATATAGAAATATAAATCGGAGAAACCCTTGTCTTTAAAGTCTCGACTACAAGTACTTCTAAAACATCTAAAAGAAAGTTATTTCTTTCTAGATAGAACTTCATTTTTAAATTTATTAAAGTTCTGCTAACTACTTTTAAATATAACACTCCATTTTTCCCAGCTCAATCGCGATTAAAATCACTGAAACTGTGAACCTGGGAACTTGAATGACTAGATTAACCCCTGGAACAATCACCGAGCCCAATTTGTAAATTGTCTTTAAAACACTTAAGCCCCCCGTTTGTATACAAACACGCTTAGAACTAGGCGGAGGGTTGTGTCGCTACGCGTTCCCTTTTAGGGGTTGGCCCAAGGACATTAGATATTGTGATTTTCCAAATGATTAAATTGGCCGCGCTCACATGGTGTCGGTATTTTTATTAACTCTACTTTTGGGTAAACAATTAAAGTGGCTTTGGGTGCCTGCCTGCTGCAGGACACGCGGCTAAGCACACCCGACTGACTACACATGTAATTAGGGTGTCCTTTTGCCTCCGCTCCCTTGCAATTCGATTTCTGTTGAGAACGCTTTCAAACACTTCACTTTTGATTGAGCGATTCGCTCAATTTCGAGACCGATGACAGGGGAAAAGTATCGCAATAGCAATTGCAAACGAAAAAAAAAGTAAAGAGAATGTAAAACAACTTGACCTAAGCACTCTTGCTGGCTCACAGAGGGATTACGGGCTTCGCATACAAATTGTCCGTTTCACGGTCGCCATACGCCATCCGTCATCCGTCATTCGCATCCTCATTCCCCTCCTGCGCATCCTTTTTCGCGTCCTCGCTCTCTTTTTTTTTTCGTATCTGTGAGCAGATTAACTGTAATTGGTCATTGATTCGCATATGCAGAGCGTTTCGGGTACTTGAATAGTATCAGATTTAGAGTTGCTCGCCCGCTCTGAACAAGCTGATAGATACAAAAGTATCTGCAGCTTAATCCCCGCTTGTTTTGGGGTTGATGAGAGGGCAATTATTTTGGGATTTGCATGCTTGTTGTGTGTGTGTGTAAATCTGGAAAAAAAGGAGTAGCCAACGATTTAAGTCACGGGTTAATTCAAATTTTTATTTTTGGAGGAGTTGAGGTTGTGAAAATATAATGAAAGACTTGTTGTGTAGGTTTTGATCTTTTTAAAGGCAATTTAGGAGTGGATTTAAACTTTTTGGGGATTAAATCTTAAGCTAAATGATTTAAATTAATAAAAAAAATGAAGAAATGTATAAAATTTTCCTTAAATATTTCTGTCACATTAAAGTTTTTGACTTATAAAAAAAAACACTTCTTTTATAAATTAAAATCCTTTCTTCTAAGTTTATTAAGTTAATCTTATTATATGAATGAGTTATATGATCAAATATCTATCAGATATTAAAGCCTCTTAAAAATCCCTTTAATACATATTTCTGAATAGAAATATTCCCTGTGTCACATTGGCAGCTTCTTCTTTCGTTTTGATCGCACATGTGTGATAAATGCTGAACGGATATCCGCAATTCAACTTTTACTGCCTGGCTGCTCGGGCACAGTGGTTTAAGTTGCTCGCATTATAATTGCTGCCAACTGACAATTAAAAAGCCCACAAAATCGCACACACACACACTAACAGTAGCGGAATGGGGCAGGAGTGCGTCGTTTTCCCAGCAGACACACATACACATTCACAGAGGACACAGGACGATAATTGGCAGCAATTAAAGCAAGGAAATCGTTGCTAATTTACTACTCGCTCAGCTGCACACATTGTTGCAAATTCCGGGCTCTGGAGCAGGGTGTCCTCGCCTAAATACAGGGTGTCTATAATTGCGGAGACTCCTCTTTTGTCTCGAAAGCTCATCACCGAGTACTGTCAGTTGTCAAGTGATTTCAATTTACAAACAATTAATTTTCCCATCAAATGCCTGAGTCTCGGATTGTAAATTCCCCCCAAGTCCTGTGTGTGTGTGTGCAGCCAACGCCTATTTTGTGTGGCAGGTGTCGGGGGGTGGGGTGGAGGAGGTTGGTCAACCCCCAAGGAAGTGTCGAAAAATGCATAAGACACCCCTTGCACGGGGGACCGAGCACAGAGGGAGACAGCCGGAGAGCATTGCAAATCAGAGTAGAGCACTTCCGATTGGGTGCCATTGTATTTGGCCTCTCCTCCTGCTTCTTCTCCTTGCACTCCCGCCCCCCCCAGTGTGTGTCCTTTGGCTCAGACATTCGGGTCTGAGAATTGCACAAGGAGCCAAGCCACCGAAGGACCAAGGGGATTCAACTTTTCGAACTCACAGATTGATAGATTGCCAAATTGTTCGGGTTTTGGTCAAAGTCAAAGCAATTACAAGACGCTTGGCAAGTTGGTAAAGGAGGATAAAGGATCGCACTAAGGGATACCTCTTAGCATAACTTGAGTTATTTTGGATTTATTTAAATCCTAACTTAGAGGAATGCCATATCAACAAGTTAATACATATTTATATATATTTATCATAGTTATGGTCTATTTAGCAGATGGAACACTCTCTTAAATTGTTTAATAATTTATAGCTTTATTTTTTGCTTAAGCCCAATATACCCTAAATTAAGAGGTAGTTGCATTTGCATACGCACAACTCCAACTCAAAATCTCGTTCTTTTTGTGCTCTTGCAGGTGTGGTTCCAGAACCGTCGGGCCAAATGGCGCAAACGTGAGAAGTTTATGAATCAGGACAAGGCCGGCTACCTCCTGCCCGAGCAAGGTGAGTTAACCACCCCCGTGAGTCAAATGCAATAATCCTGCCGCCCAGCGATACGCATTTGATTTGCCCGCAAATTGCCAAATTACGTGTGCAACATAATTAGGAATTATGTCGCTTGTCAGCACCCTCTGGAAGTTGGACTAACCGAACCACCCCTTTGCTTTTTGCCTTCTTCCCTTCTAGGTATGCCTGAATTTCCGCTGGGCATTCCCCTGCCAGGTCATCCGGGTCTGCCCGGCCATCCGGGCGCCCTGCCCACCGAGTTCTGGCCCCCGCACTTCGCCCTGCATCAGCACTTCAATCCCGCTGCAGCCGCCGCCGCCGGCCTGCTGCCCCAGCAGCTGATGGCCCCGCACTACAAGCTGCCCAACTTCCACACCCTGCTCTCCCAGTACATGGGCCTGAGCAACCTGAACGGGATCTTTGGCGCCGGTGCAGCTGCTGCAGCGGCGGCGGCTGCTGCGGCCGTGCCCACGGCCGGATATCCGCAGAACCTGTCGCTGCACGCCGGCCTCTCCGCCGGCCTGAGCCAGGTGAGCCCGCCCTGCAGCAACAGCAGTCCGCGCGAGAGTCCCAAGCTAGTGCCTCATCCCACGCCGCCGCATGTCACGCCCCCATCGGGCGGTGGTGGCGGCACCACCTTGATCTCCGGCGGACTGATGCTCACCTCGACGGCGGCCCAGTCGCCCAGCAGTGCGGCGGGAGCCAGCAGTAATGCCTCCACGCCCGTCTCCGTGGTCACCAAGGGCGAGGACTGAACAGCCCCAAAGGAGCACTCGTTATGTACATATATGTATATGTAGATATATAGTAGTTATGTATGTAGTCTACGCATTGTAAGATATCTGAGAGCTTTGTCTATGGCCAAAGTTAACGTAGTCGTAAAAACCTAACGAATTGTCTATCTGTAAGAGATCTACGCTGTAATTAGCCACATTAGCTGACATAAAGGTAGTTGTATTCATTAAGGAAAAGCATGGCAAGAAATAAACAAAATGAAATGGAAATCTTGGAAATTTTAGGGGTGGTACATAGTGGCAAACTTTATTTGGATCATGGGAAAGGTACTTTATATTAAAATACTTTATACCAGCTTCTCATAGCAAACAGTTTATTAATTTACATATTTTGTAAATCTGCTAAATTAAAAGAAATTCATTCTATGTCCATCCCGAGTTCCTCTTGGAGTGAACGACCTTCTGCATATGCTCTTCAGCTGTGTGAATAGTGTGAATTCCTCCGGCATGCCTGGGATGGCACTTGTCCAGTGGCATTTGGGAAGTTCCCTTCATCCAGGCATGGGGCGAGCACGGGAACTCGTCCTTGCGATAGTAACCCATAACACCCGTGCCGCGGATCTGTCCCAGATCGTAGGCCACGAGGGGAGCCAGACCAACGGAACCCTTTGCCGTTGGCTGCGATGGCAGCTTCTGACGCTCCACTGTGCGCATTAAGCAGGGCGTGTCGCAGGAGAGGCAAGCCATGTCCTGGACGACCTTGACTCTGCCAGCGGCAGCGGCGCATTCGTCGTTCGTCATCTCCATGTACCGCTGCAAGGCATCTGCGATCACTGCCACCCTCTTCTCGATCATCAGACGAAAGTCCTTGAGGCCCACTTCCATGGCATCGATGCCCAGGGTCATTCGCAGATTGTCGATGATCTGCAGGACATTCCTCTCGTGTTCGCTAATGAGATGACGAACTTCGCAGAACAAACCCTCCTGCGTAAATTTGTAGTCCTCAAACTGCTCCAGGGAGGCTTTGGTGGCCAGTTGCTTGAAGCTAACCTTCTCGGCCATCATTAGTTCCACCTCCAATCTGTCGCTCTTCCGGTCATCCAAAAGGATAGCGGACTTTTGCAAACTGTCAATCTGCTTGGCAGTTCCATTCAAGGTCTCCATTATATTGGTTGTGATCTCCTGAGTGCGCTCCTTGAAGAGATGTAACTCATGAATTGCCTTCTTGAGTTCCTCAAATTTTCCCAACAATATCGAACATTCGTGTTGCGCCAAAAAGGCGGCCAGTTCGTTGACTTTGTTGGTGAGGCCACAGACTTGGGACTTAAGTTGTACGACGTCATTGTACATTCGCTCGAAGCCAAGCGGCACATTCCCCTTCAGAGATGATGAAGCTGCTCGAAGGGACGTTGACTCCGTCGTACCGATTGAAAATTCCTCCTCAAAAAAATCATCCTCGATTACATCCTCCTCCTCACCTTCGCCTACGTCGAGCTCTTCAGTGGACCAACTGACGGAGCCCTCTTTGTCTCCTGTACCCATTAGCGCCTTCAGTTCTTTGGCAAAGAACCGAACTATCTTAATCCTGCGCGGATCTCGTTTCCGGTCGAGCAGTAGGTGGGCCACATTGTTCATCTGCTCGATGGTCAACATTAAGTGGACCTTAAAGTGACTTACAAACTGTTCCATATCCATGGTGGCCTTTTCATTGTTAATTTCCATTATACCAAGGCGTTTCTCAAGTCGCACGATATAGCTAAGAACGGAAGGATCAACTGTCGACGCTAATTTCCTGTGGGACGATCGAGACGAAAGCAATGAGTAGCGACCTGGCGTGTTGATTTGGGTATTTTGGTTAGTTTCATCCTGTATTTCACCCAAACCACTAGCCGGAGCAGGCTCGGTTTGAGGTTGTCCTCCGGGTTCTGCTGCGTCTTCGCCGTCCGCTTCGGGCTCTTCTTTGATAGTAAGTGGAGGAGGCGACTTCTTTAATTGAAGCTCCCCGCCTGGTGCTTCTTCAACTTGAGCCTCTTCGTCTGGTGCCTCTTCAACTGGAGCCTCCCCGATTGGTGCCTCCTCAACTGGAGCTTCCCCGACTGGTGCCTCCTCGAGTGGTGCCTCTTCGACTGGTGCCTCTGCGACTGGTGCCTCGTTAGCCGGCTCCTCGTTAGCCGGCTCCTCGGGGGCCTCATTCGCTTGCTCTGCAGGAGCTGCCTCCTCAGCATCCGCGCCAGCAAACAGGCGGAACTCCGTGTCGTCCTTCTCGAGGACTACAAAATGACTTTCAATTAAGAAAATTGGCTAATGAAATCAATCTACTTACGGAAACAGTTCTGCACTTCGACAACTTTATCCATGACCTCCAGGTGCTGGGCAAAGGACGTAAGTAAAACTTGCAAAGCATAAAAGTTAACATGCCCCGATTCCGGTGAGCCAATGGCCAGGTCAATTAGTTCCTTGTAAGTGAACAACATTTCGAAAGGTCTCAAGTCCAATACCGACAAATATATATGTAGCAATTGTGGGAATGTGCAAATTTTTGTAAAAGTTTGAAAAAAACTATGCGTTATTTTAGGATCTGTGGGGTGTACCGATGTTACTGATGTTACTGTGATATCTGGTAGACTTTTAAAGCTCAGCTGCCTTTAATATTTCGTTTTATATTTAGTTTTAAGTTGCTGTTAAAAAGGTTAAATCATTTTATTAATTTCTCAAGGGAAGAATAATTATAAGGAGATCCATCTTACATTTAAAGCCTAGATCCTGCCTCATATTTATAATTTCAATGCCAGAGTTAATCTCTTCCGTTAACCTATGCAATTTTTAATATGTTCTACAACATAATACTCCCATCGAAAGAATCATAAAAAGTTTGTACCTTAAGTACGGCTTAAGGCCCTACGAGGTCTCATTATAAATCTCACAAATGCTACAATTAATTGTGTACAAACTCGACTCGACTCGACCTTTCCTTTGGCGAGAGTCAAATGAAAATGATCTTTGGCCGAGAACTACCCCGAACGCGGTCCCTTCAGAGTTCAAATCGCATAATAATCTTGATATAATGTCGGGAAATGTTGCATAACATGTGAAGAGACGTCGAAGGAGCCGAAGAAGAAGTCGACGAACAATGGGGCCGAAGGAATCTATCGCATTGTGTGCCAGACAGCCGTGGAGGAAATGCAATTCTATGGGTTTGTTGAACGTATGTGAGAGGCAAAGGATTTGCACCGAATTCGAGTGGTGGTGAGTTCCTTTTGTAGAAGGGCCTCATGCAGAGCTAAATGCTATATTGATATCTCGTAATTTGTGCCATAATTACTTTTTAATAATTTCGCACAGAGCTCGGGCGCGCGGCAGGATATCGCATTGTGTGTGCAATGGCCTCAAATTTAATAATAAAACGCCGTCAAGTTCCTGCTCAGCCAGTTCTGTCTAGAGTTCATGCCCCCGTCTCGGGTTCGAATTTGATTACACTTACCACTCGTTCTCGTCATCATGTGCCGATGGATGGATGGATGGACGAGGTCAGAGCCCAATTCCTGGCACACACACACAAATACGCAGGCGCACAATAATAATAATGAACGAAATTCGCGACTTAACGGATTTGTCACAGTCAAAAGGATACGCTACGGGGCGGAGCATTCAAAAGAAGCTCTCATAAAACTCATATGCAATTGCCTTTTGTGGCCGTCCTTTGTGTAGAAGGTAGCTGAAGACATCCGTATAATGGAAGGACCTGCCAAAGCTGGAATACACTCTCGCAGTTGGGCAGTTGGACTACGATGTAATATAGGAATCGGTGGGAAAAAAGTTAGAAAGGGGAGGAAAAACTGAGTCTAAATGGTAAGTTTTTAAAATATAATGCTTTATGTTTATTAAATTAAGGTGAAACATTTATTAAGTAGCAGTTTTCTAAGAGCGAACACTATACAATTTTGTATTTAAATAATTTGGTTTTATATTATTTATATTTCTAAAGTTTTTGTTATACAACAGAGATACGTTGTTGAATTATTACTTTCTGTGAGAAATCTTAAAAATGATTATAAAAATATTAAATAGATCCAATTATTCCATCTAAGAATATACATTAAAATACTTTATCATCTATATGATACATTTTGTTCTTAACAGTCACGACACGTGAACTGAAGACTTATAATTATATTCTAATAATTTATTTACAATTAAAATGCATCCTATTTCGAGAAAATATTTATTTATTCTAAATTTTTTATGAATATCCTGTGAAAGGGTATTCCACTTCCATTTTTCCGTCCTCTTGCAGCTTGTTTCTATCAACGAAAATTCAATAAGTTGAAGTAGATCTTTTATTTGTGCAAGTGTTTGGCCAAGCTGCAGTGGGGAGTGGGGCGGCAAGGCAAAGGAGCCGGGGGTAAGCCACCCAAAATGTCCTTGTGCCGCTATGTATGTGTGTGTGTGTGTGTATGCTCATGGAATTTCATTCAGTGTGCAAATGCAGAGCGTCACTCTGCGGGCTATAAATATATGAAATTTATCAAGTGGCCTTTTGAGTTTCGTATTTGTGGCTCTACGAAATTGAGTGACGAGAGCCTTGCCTCCACGATATATTTTCAATCAGCTCAGTGCAATTTCACCTTGTGTAGGCACAAATTTTTACGAGTCCAAATGCTCTTCAAAAGTGCCCAAACACAATGGGTAACGAAAATCAATTTTGTCCCCCGACACTCGAGCGCATTAAAATGGTAACAGTTACGCAAAACAGCAGCAAGTGGACCCGATCCGAGTCGGTGGGCGGTGCACTTGAAATACTGCCAGCATTTTCAACTCGCCACAAAACCAAACCGTATTTGTTTACACTTCAAAAAATGATATGTGCTTTAATTCGAAATTAAATGGGATAAACAACAAAACATTTTGATTAGTGTGTTCTGTTTAAAATTAATTAGAAGCCAATATTTATACTTATCATTAATCATTTAAAGATGTTTTTGGAAACTTTCTTTAAGGAAGATTCCATTACAAGGATATATATATTTTTACAACTTTTTACAATGAAATCTTACAGAAGGGGAAAAATTCTAGATCTACGAGCTGGAGGTCCATGATTCGATCGAAGCTTAGCTATGAATAAAATTGTAAAATATTGTAATTTGAAATTGTTTGCAATTTGTGATATTTTTCATAAAGAGAGGAGTAGATTTTTAACTATATTTTTTTTTTCAAGTTTTAAAAAGTTAATAGATCATCAAGCGAATTTTTAAGTATACTTTTCCTCGAGTGTTAAAAAATAGAAAAGTAAATAAATTTAGATTTTTATAAAGCTATTGTGGGAAGTGTAAGAGACTCAGAACATTTAACTATAATTCAACCTAAATATGTCTTAATGCACTCATATTTAAATCTAATACTTTATACTCTAATTAATAACTCCGCTTTCTTTCTGTGTATTCACACACATATATACAAGCAGTGCCGTCGTAATGAGCGTCAGTTGATGACGAACTGAATGCATCTGAATACAGCGGTAATTAAACAAGTTAAATCCGCTCAACAGACGCTCAAGAAAGATTTCACCTTGCTGTGGAATCGCCTCCTTTTTCGTCCTGTTCTGTTTGCCTCCGTATTTTCATTTTATTTCATTTCATTTCATTTTATTTTGCCCAGCAGCCGCAATGCTCGTTACGCGCACTTAAAAATTTATTTCGCATTTAATTCATCAAAAGTTGTCAGCGAAATAATTACGCAGATTGTCTGCCGGCTGGGGGAAAGGATCCCTAATGAGCGCCATTTTACGGCGGCCACAGAGCAGGACGCAGGACTCAGGACAGAGGGGCGCTTCGTAATTGCTGTAATTTGTGACCACTTGAGAAGACCCATTCCGGGCGGAGTATCGGGTGTCCTGCGATCGCTAAGATCGCTTGGAAATGCCCGAAAATAAATTGCCAACATACCGCAACATGCAATTGCCAACGAAAACATTTCCGACAGGATACGCCGTAAGTAAGCTGGCGACAACTGCGAAACCCGATACTTTTGTGTCAACTGCTACCGCTCCTGCTAAGTATTTCAAAGCGAGCCGCCTGCGAGGATCCTCTCCAGCTGAGACTCCTCAAAAGGTGAGGATGTCTCCTTCAGGATTCCCTCTGCCTGATGACTCCGAAACATGGCTAAGCTGTGCCTAATTTTATCGTTCGCTGATCGTCGTGATTAAAGAAAGAGCAGTGCCCCGTGGTTTTTGTTTACCGATTTTAGCCATAATGGTTTCATGGTTGATTTGTTCTCTTCGGCCCTTGGCCAGTTCAGGTAGAATTCAGATCTAAGGCTATGAACAGCTGGCTTGGCTCGGGCAGCCAATTGTCTGCTCATTAGCCAATGGTTGTCCTCGGTGATTGTTGTGGCAGTTATTGGTAGGACTTCATTTTTTATTGATTAGGAAAAAGAGAGAGTAAGAAGTTGTAGTATTATTTAGATTAATTTAAAAGTATCCGAAAATAAGAAATACAAATCAATAAATTTTATTATATATTTTAAAATACATTTTAGCAACATACTTTAACATATTTTTACGCATACTTTTCTTTTTGTTAATTTGAAAATACCAAAGTAGAAATTTACATTTTTTTAGTAATGTATTTTAATACATTTTTAGTGGGACAAATAATACACATCCTAATTCATAACCAAGTCATACTTTTCTCTTCTTAATTTAGAAAGCTACCCATAAAAGCCAGCTCCTAAAAATGATCAATAGCTATATAATCGCATTTATAGCTGTTAACCAGAGCGCGTGGCCATAACATAATAATAAATTAAATAAACAAACAAATATATCAAAGGGCTGGCTAGAAACGGGGACACCAGCAAACATATAAAATATAATGAGAGAAAGAAATACTATTAAATTAAGTTAATCAAATGTATGCGCTGTGAAATTAAGCAGCTGCGCTGACCTAGCTTTGCCCTGTTTGGATTTCCACCTTGCACCCAACGCTCACAACCACAGGCCCATAAATTATATTAATAAAAAGGCTACAAAAACAAGGTGAATGGCGAAGGGGGGTGGAGAGTCATGTGTGTCATTGCTGTTAAACTTTGTTTACATTTTGTTTATTAAACGACGCGGAAAACTAGCGACTTTCAGCCGGGACTGCCAGCGTGTTAGAAACTAACGGGTCACACCTGACTGCCAATTCGCTACCCCTTTGTGCTTTCGTAGTTATTTGTGTTTGTATTTGATTTTAATTAAATTTCCGCAACTTTGTCACAATTTGTTTGAGTTTCAGGACCCGAACCCTTCACGGCTTGCGTGCAACTGTTGGCGCCTCCAGCCTTTCTTTTTGGGATCCTGCTTCGGCTCGAGCCGTGTGAATGTGATGAGTTCAGGCAGCTATTAATTGCCAGGCCAACACCTGGGCAGGTGTCGCTCGCAACGATTGTGACGTGACAATTTTTTGATGGTTAATAGAAGACCGAATCGTATTTTTTGCCCAGTCGCTTGCCTTCAGCCAACCGCATTTCGTCCTCGGAGTTCCGAATGTCCTCCAACTTTTTCAGGACCTGGGGCACGTGAGTGAGATGAGTGCATTCTGTAAAGGCAGGATATTATGGGGAGAGGGAATTGCAATTATAAATAGTAGTAACCTTGTTTTAGATTGGATTTTTTTAATAATAGTTTAATGAGCTTTGATTTAGGAATTGTTATTGAAGATTTTTAAATATTTTATTTAGAGATTGTTTTCAAAATAATGTTTAAAAACAGAGGGTTGAAGGACACAATTCATTTATAAGGAATAGAGGGTTGAAAATCCTTTCTATATAATGTCATTGAATGAATCTAGTTAGCAGAGGTGAATATATTAATATGCAATAGATTAGCACTAATTTAATGTGTACTATTTTATAGTTAAAAAACTAAAATGGTTTATATTTTGAGCTATTTTTCTGCTCTAAAAAACTCAACTTGAAAAATAGAGAGATCTTTGATCACTTTACCTTAAATATAACTTAATCAAAAGATTTGTTTAAATTATGTATTATTTTTTATATAAATAATATCTATATTTAATTAGCTAACTCACCCAGTTCCTCGGAGATATCAACGATGGTTGTAAATGAACGGCCATGCTCCTCAAGGTCCGCCATGCTGAAGGTGCGACCGAACTACCTTTTATGTTTTGTAATTTTATTTGTATATCCTTTTGAGATGAAAAGTGTTTTTTGTCTGAGGGGAAATGCGATCTGACAACGCTGGCAGTGCCTGCTGCCTGGGAATCGATTTCGATTTTCGATACTTTGATTCCTATTCGCTATTCAGCGTCTATTCTTGGCCGCTTTCCCTTTTCCCATTATGTGTGTGTGCCAATTATTACGCCTGATTTAATAAACTCAATGGGGCTCTTAACTGCTCTAAGTGGCTGCTAATCGATTCGGGCAACAAAAAAGCAACTGCTAGAGGAAAAAAAAGGAAAATGGAAATAAAATTGTTATGCTCTCGCTGTGCCACTGTGACACATCAAACGAAATGGATGACAATCGGAGTGCTTCTTCGTATTCCCCCAAAGGATGTCTTCTTTGGCGCTGGAGGAGCCTCATCGACGACGCTAAGACGACCGGAAGCGGAAACGCGCCGCAAATTGCAAAGTTTGAGCAGCAGCACTCTCCTGCGCGCGCTCTCTCTCTATCTTTTTCTCACTGTCTCTGCAAAATTAATTTCATTTTCGATTCGTTTCGGGTTTTTGTGCGCTTTCCTTGGGCGGGAAATTGAGAGCAATTTTCTTTGCACTCTTCGCATTTCCCCGCGATTATAATAAATGCGAATTTCCTCGACCATTTCCTTGGCTGAAAAAAAATGTGGAACAAAAAAACTCAGACAAGGCGTGGCTCAAAAAGTCCTTTGTTTGATCGCCGTCAACATCCATGAATTCATATTTCGCTGAGCGGAGCCATTTTTTGTTGAGATTTTTGTCGGTATTACTCGAAATATTTTTTTCCGTTTTCTGCATGAGCAGATTCAAGGACATGACCGAAATTCAAGTGCGCGGCACTTGAAATAACAGAGAATAATATCCAGGAGAGAGAAAGGACCGTGCGGACAACAAAAGCAGTGTGAAATTGTCATTTGTGGATCTATTGTAGAGTTAAATCAGGCGCATAATTACCCCCGCTCATGTGTGAGAGCGGACTTAGGACATGTGAAAAGGTGAAAAGGCTGAAAGGTTCAAAAGCGGAAAGGTGGCAAGGTGAAAGGTCGAGGGGATAAGCGCGAGTGCGTGTGGGATTCGGGGCGAGGATAGTGTGGCATTCAAATTGCTAAATGCTCGCATTATTTCTGCTAATTTGTGGGCAATTTTCTAATGGCTACTTTTCACACATAATACCTACGTCGTCCTGGTGAGATCCTTAGCACTTGAAAGTGTGTATTTTTCAAGCAAGCTGCTTACTCTTAAGATCTCGCTGAGCCGCCGCTTAAGAATCCCACGTGGTAGTACTCGAGATTATGCTCCTGGCAAGACCATTTCGAATGTGATTTGAGTTCAACGGGTTTCAGGGTTTTATCAGAGCTTTCCATGAGCCAGCAGGGTATCCTTGCTCTCCCCCCGAAAGAAGCCTTCAGTCTATTAGAGTCAATTAGCGAGCGATTATAATGACTGGCCGGGGCCATCCCCTGTCACTCCAGTCGAACGAGTCAATCAGCCAGCCCTCCTGCATTGCTTTAAAGTCATTGAAAAATTTGCACATAAATTGCGTAAAGTGCACATTTTTTATTTTGTGTTTTTTGTTTTCTGCCCTAACACGTTTACACGGCCTCGCCGAGGTCCTGGGCCAGGTCCTGTTCCTCTTCCTGTGTTCCAATGGGCTGCACCCTTTTGCCTGTTCGCAAATGGCAATCACCCCCAATGCATGAGTGTGTGTGTGTGTGTTCGTCTGTGTTTTAACCACGTGAATGCATCACCCCTTTGTCTGCCGCTGTGTGTGTGCGTGTGTGTCCTTCCTTCGCTCGGTTCGCTCGAGTCCTCCTTTTATTTGGTCAGCGAAAGCGAACATTGTCAGCCCAATTTCACACAAAAAATGCAATCAAATGTGACGCTTTTCATTATCCCAGCGATTTATATTTCCAGCCAGGGGCGGGGCAGGCGGAGGGGGTAAGGGGATTGGAAACGCCATAAAAATTGAAATCAATCAAATTAAATTGCCTTGTTCGATGCGGCATTTAAATCGTTCCTTGTTTGCCTTTGAATTTGGTTATAATTGGGATGAAACTAAAAAAGCAAATCATAACTTAATCTGACAACATGTAGTCCTTGAAATGATCATAAGTTAAACATTTGCAGGACCTTGCATACTTTTAGGCAAAGACGTGTTCAAGTAACTGCATCTAGGAATTAAGTAAGCTAAATATTAGGAGATACTTAGTAATTTATTAATCTCAGTAAAATAAAAGAAATATTATAAATGCATTTGTGTGACTAAGATAAATTTTTCAAAGTGTCTAAATAATTAATATTAAACTGTGGTACTGCATAAAAATAGGTATAACTGGAAGAATCCTATTCTCTATATAAATTTAAAATAAAAGAACAATTGATAAAATTTTTAGCAGCCCATTTGCTCCCTAATAAATAAAAAAGATTGAAGAATAACTATTTATACTTACTTTAAAAATGAGAAAACAATGCCCACAAAAATGTGAAATATTCCGTCTTTATGTAAAATATATAAGATACAATTATGTTAACAATAATTTAATCATTTTTTAAGGAATTATATATTGCCCTATTTAAAATAATATTTTAAACTGTTATTCAATTTAGAGAGAGAAGTCAAAAATATAACTCATTTATAAAGATAGATAGCCTTTCTTCATATTTAACACTATATAATAAAGAGATTCTAATACTCTACACTTTAAAGAGGTACAAACCATTCTATACCCTTACCTCACATAAACCTCCCATAATTCCACCATATCCTGAGCACAAGAATCGCTTTTCAAGCTAAAGTTCTTCAAGTCTGCGAGCTTCCAACACTTTACGCTTCGCTGAACTCAAGTTTGGATTTTATTATATTCGAAATTTTTTGGTGGCTTTGCCGCTTCATCGATAATAATTGAAGTGAAAACAATGAGTGTGGTGTGTGCTTTGGG
>VNJS01007166.1:0-12219 GCA_008042575.1 Drosophila watanabei
CTTTGCGGCACAAAAAAAAAAAAAAAAAAACTGACGCCTGCGCTTCGGGCGAAATCGTCCGCCCCATTTGACGTCGCCGCTGGCAGAGCAGTCAGCGTCGACTGCAGTCAGCAACAGAGCCATGGTTTGCCTTCTCTTTTTTCCTGGCGAAACAAGAAATTTCGAGGTTAACACGCCGGCAATTAATTTGTGCATCCATTGCAGTCGAAATTCAATTTACGCAGCCATAAAAAACAGAGCAAGGATCCCGAAAAAGCCAGGGAGTGAGAGGGGAAGGAGTGAGAGAAGATAGAGATAGGCGGCGATTGGCAGATTGCATTTTAAATCCGCTTAACGGACTTTGCCAGAGAGTAATAGGCGGAAGCGGAAGTGGAAGAGCAAGGGGAAGGGGAAGTGGTAGGGGAAGAGAAGTGGACGCAGTACAAGGGTCAGATTAAAAGAGTGGAAGGGGCATTCTTCAATGTTGGTCAGCCAATTAAAAAATATGAACGCACAACAAGATTAAAAGCGGTAAGGGGGGGGAAAACCCCCAACGGACCTTGATGTGAGAGCCTGACGGAACGGAAAAGGATCTGCACAGGAAAAAAAATGGGGATTGTTTTGGTAAAGATGCTTAAATAATTTTTGTATAAGACATAAAAGGAAAACCTTATAAACAAGGAGGCTTAAGAAATCTCTAGGGTTTTTAAAACCATTAAAACTGTGACTAAAAATATGCTATGGAACTTTTTAGGTTCCAATGTGATTTTTTTTTTCGTACAATATATATTTTTTCCCTAATTAACTGTTTCATGGTTTTTTAGAACACTTGCCATCTAATTTAAGATCTTTTTAAAAGTGTCTAATTTTATACAAATTAATATTTTTAGCTCTTAATAAGTAGTAAAAAAAAGGATCAAGGAAATTTTAAAAGATTGCTAAAAGTGCATTAGCTTTCGTAAGGGTTTTTTTTTTTTAAGTAAAAACTGAATCCGTTCTGGGAAATAACATTCTATCGGATTTCCATCATTCATTCTCATTTCCCTTTTCTAGGCTAGGTTTAATATTACATTGCATACTTTTAGACACTATTTAAAATGAATTTAAAACCTTGTTTTTTTGTGTTGTATATAATTTATAAGTTAAAAGTATTCTTTAGTTTAATTATTTAATTTTAATTAAGACTTAAAAATTTAATAAAACTTAAATTGTATCACTTTTTTTAAGTTTAAATTTTTTTGTAGTGTATAAAAACTTGTGCCAGCCACAAACTTCTCTTGTTTCAGAGCTCTGGCCACAAGTTTTCACCGTCCGGGAAACGGAAACTGACCCCGCCTGGAACTGACCCCACCGAGAGCAGAGAGAGAGAGAGAGAGAGAGCCGAGAATAGTGGCAAAGAAGCTGCAGCAGTGGAAATAGAAGAGCCAGCGACATAAATAGATTTAAGCGCCGCAGGGATTTGTATTCCTTATTGGACGTTCTTTTATTTTATTTTATTTTTTTTTTGCCAGCAGCAGCAAAGTTTAGAATTACCCCAACGTAATTGAAAAGTTTGCCGGCAATATATGTGTGAAGGGGTTTAGACGCTACACCAGCTCCTTTTCAGGACACATATATATATATATATTTATGGGCAGCCAACATGGGGATTTAAAGGGGGGCAATACTTGGGATATAGCGATATAGCAGCGTTAGCTACATAAATAGTTTTAGTTTTCTATTCGTAGATGTAGATATATTTATATAATATATATATATATATATGAAACAACCATGGCAATTGTCTAAATGCAATGTTAAAGTTTGCAGTTGACAAAACAGGAAGCAGCTTAGCGATAGGTTTGAGAACCCAAAACTTTCTTTGATGATAGATATAAGGACTTATAGTTTATGGTTTCTCAAGTTTTGCATGAAGATTGCTGACCAAAGGATATGAGAGAGAATCGGAGAATCCTAATGGAAACATTGAATTCCAGGAATAATCCTCTCAAAGGGAATTTGGTTTTATATAGTAATGGAAGTAATATATTGAGGATATAAAGAGGAATTTATTTAGAGAATATTGTACTTGGTTTCTTAGCTATAAGAGAAAGAAATATCATATTAAATACAACTATATTAAAGGAACAACAAGTTCTCTTAAAAAACACACACTATCAAAGAGGAAATAAGAAAATCATACTAAAACATGTGAGGATTTGTTAGGAACCCTATTAAAATTTACTTCAAGAAAATAAATCTCATATGAAAATATGTAGAAAATCGTTAGAAAACTAGAAACTATTTCAAGGACTTCAATAAATTGCTTAAAAGAATGAATTTTAATTTAATTACAAGACACAATAATTAATAAATTCAATAGAAATTGGTTAATCCTCCGGGATTTAATCGAAATGAAACTGCAGAGCACATTCGCCAGGCATAGAGACACAGTTACTGGGCCTCGAAAATTAAACAAAAACAGTTGGGGAATGAAACAATTATTCCCATTGCAATGGCAAAATGCACACAAATATCCTCTGCCATCATCCTTGCCATTCATCCTTGGGGCCCAAGCCAGGACAAAGAAGAGGCGTTGCCACCACAGTCTGACAAACAAAATAGTTTGATGTAAATGCTAACTAAACACACACGCACACCACACACACACACATACACTTGGGCAAACAAACAATTTAAATACACACACACCGAATTTTGGTCGAATACAACTTTAGTTTTGACTATTTGCACACAGCACACCCCTCCTCGTAGCTCTCCACAATTCCCATTCCGAGTCCCATTTCCACTCCATGTCCTTCATCCTTTTGGACCCATCGCCTGCAGCTGTTAAGTTTGATTTATGCCATTTTGCTGGGCCTAAAACAATGAGGGGGCGTGGCCGTAGAGGGGGCAGGCGGCAGGCAGGGTGGAAGGGAGGTTGCCATGCAACAATTTAATTGCCCAAATGACTGTTTATTGATTTATGTAGAAAAATGCAGATTAATGCCATTAGTAGCAGCCTTCTAAACCCGTTTTTGCCACACAAACACAAACACACACACACATCGAGTCCTGTATCCTTTCATTGAATGAATGAAAATGATACCGAAAAGGCCTGCCCTGAATATTTGACTTGTAAAATTCTATAAAATTATTAGGCCAACATATTCTGGCTTTTGTATTTATTCGTTCATTTGTGAATTTATGCCAGATTGCAAAATGTATGCACATTTGTGGGCAAACTAATAGGAACTAACAGGGGGAAATCTAGGAAACATATTTCTGAAAATAAAATATTAAATTGTAAATGGAAATTTAGGGTTTATATTACTTCTGATTTTATAGTTCCTTTACTTATCCACTCACTACTAATTGATTGAACACAACTGTTTTTATTTATTTATCGAATGCAACTGCAAAATGATAATCCTGCCACAAGGCCACTCATTTTGTCTGCTTAATTATGGCAAGTTTTTACATAAATATTTACACCTGTCCGCGCATTTGTGTATCATTATATATATGTATATCGGTTCCAGGAGGGGGGAACCACCCACTTAAGCACTCACCAGCTTGATTAATTAGTTTGGCAATTAAAACAAATTAGCAAATAAATTTGCAGCCCGCTCAAAGAGCAATTAAAAATGGAATTTCAATCAATTGGATTTGCTTCGACACGAATGCAGTTGCATTTCTCTCTGGGGGAATCTCACACACGATTCGATTCGACATGCAATCCGATTTATTACGAAATTAATTTTAGCCATTTTTTTTTTTTTTGAACATTTTGTCCCTGTGTCCCTTCTATGGTTAGCTGTAAATAAATTTTGTTTGGCCCGAAAAGTTTATGATAAATCACTGCAACGGAAAGTTGGTCCCACAAAGCTGCAACTGCAGCAGCAAATATACAAAAAAAAAAAAAAAGAAATGCCCTCGAGGGCACCACGCCCACAGGCCAGGGGACAGGACCCGACCCCGACACAACCCTTACATCCTAAATAAAAAACTTTATTTCAACCGGCAGTCGTCCGTGGCAAGTTTGAAAGCTGCTAAATTGCACAGTGGTTGAAAGTGGCGGAAAAAAATCTAAAAAATACTATAATGTGTGAAAAGATGCGT
The DNA here is from genome assembly GCA_008042575.1 of Drosophila watanabei. Taxonomy (NCBI): domain Eukaryota; kingdom Metazoa; phylum Arthropoda; class Insecta; order Diptera; family Drosophilidae; genus Drosophila; species Drosophila watanabei. The sequence goes on from VNJS01007166.1 coordinate 4,081, forward strand.
AACGCCATCAAATATTTTTGAAGTTTTATAGATAATTATCTTGTAAATTGGTTGATAAGGAAGATAGTTTAAGAAAACTCTTAAGCACAATTTTCCTGCTAGTAGAAACCTAAATGTATGGGCGTTACGCATCTTATATTTACATTGTCTTTTCTTAAAGTATGTACATTTTAGGATTACTGATGGATTTAATTTTAATTAAATTGTTAACACTTGCAAATCTTTATCAACTTAAAAATAATAAATTTTTTGGCATCAATTATATATTCTCCAACTTCATCATTTTTTATTTTATTTTTTTTTTTGCAAACTTTATCCCACTGTTTAGCTGAAACTGAAATTTGGCATGCAACAAACTAGCAACAACTTTCGGGACCCTTCACATATCCCGAGGAGAGGGGGTTGTGGTAACCACACACAGACAATGGCTCAGCACGTAGTAAGTAAATGCAAACGGACCCACCCCGCCCCCCTTCTCTGCTCTGCCCACACCTGTGTCACAGCCACGCCCCTGGGCACACACCCCGCCTTCGAACTAACACTCAACTAAGCAGATTTGTGATGGCGCGTCGCATGAATAATTTGCCAAATTAATAAATAATCACGGATTTTCTGGTTTGTTAGCTTTACTTTTTTTTTTTGTGTTGTGTTGCCGCTGTTGCAGTCGCTGTCGCCCCTGTGGAAATCTGGGCCCTAATTCAAATGCTAAGCGCCACGAATTTTGCTCCCCAATGAGCACAAATTGGTTTTGGCTCTCTCATCTCATCTTTTGTATTTATTTCGCTTTTTTTTTGTGTGACGGCCATGCGAAATATTGTGAATGTCGAATATCTGTCCGTTGCCATGGAATATTAAGTGGGTTGGTGGCCGGTCCTCTCGCTGGAGGTCGAGGTACCTTTCGAAGCGAAGGACGGGACGGGGATTATTGATCAGCCACGCATAAAGTTCTCTGCCACATCTAATGGATTGTCTGAAATTCCCAATGGTCGTTGGGGCACAAAAAAAAAAAAAAAAAAGAGAAGAGAACTCTGAACGAGAACCGTTCTACTAATCAAATTGAATTTACATGCGAGATTTTTATACTTTGGGTTTCGGTTATTTGGTTCGCAGCAAACAATTGCAAATTAAATATAAATTTCGGAGCCTCCCCAAGGGGGGAGGAAATGTTTGAACATGGAAATGTTCTTTTTGGTCAGATCCATTTCGATTGAGTCCAGTTCATTTAAACTGTAAATGGTATTTATCGTAATGTAATATGTTCTACATTTATTTATTTTGGGTCTAGGAAGGTTTGAGTTAAGTTATTTATGATTTTGCAGCGAATTTGTTGAATACAAACAAATGATAATTGAAAGTTTTGAATAAAATTTATGAAGAAAATCATATATAAGTTACAATTGAACACTGAACAAAGTTATAAGTAAATAGGGGTATATTTTTGACACTATTTTCCATTGTTTTTCCATAAACGTATTTTCTTTTTTAATGTTTACATTATTTTTAAGTGTTCTTAAAAGAATTTCATTTCATTTGCATTATTTTCATTGCTTTCATTCAATGTCTTCAATTAAAATGGCAATTACGAAAATTGTACTGCCGCAACAGAAACTTTCCACTGACTTGACTGGCAGCAACAACAAAAATCACTCATACGCACTGTAGGCCACCCAGGAACACCCTACCATATTAACGGAAATTAATTTCAGTGTTTCATCCTGTTCCACAATTATCCTTCTTTTTTTTTGTTGCACTCATGTGCTCGCTGCTTTTCCTTTTGGGTTTTTCTCTCCGTTTTGTTTCTATAACAATGCTCATCGCAGAGCGTAGTTTTTCCTTTGTTTTTCCTCTTTTTTTTTTGTATAATTCTCGCTCTGCCTTTGCAGCTGATGTTCATTTCCCAGTGAATGCACAGCAGCATGCGGATGAATGGTAACACGAATGGAAATGGAAATATGGAAAACTCTGGGCCAAAGTCAAAGTGAAAAAGGAGACAGAGAGAAACGGCCAGCTTTCAATGAGATTTTGCTCCTTTTGCTGCCTTCAATGCATCATCATCATATGCCTGACTGGTAGAGGGAATAAATGAACGAATGAATGAATGAATGATTAAGGGCTGTTCCTAAGTGAATGCCAACCAGTCGCGATTACAACGGGTAAGAACGAGTTAAAATTGCATATGATAATTTGTAATTGTTTTTCATTTTCCACCCACATGGCACTGCCCCTTTACTAAACGTAAACTGATTCCAAGAAATAACAATTTTATACACATAATTGTCGAGTTTATACCTGTTATGCCGTCACAAGCCCATAAACTTTGTACTTCCCCCTGTGATTTTGGTTTCCGAACAAGCCCAATACTAAATATTTTATTCGATTCCTTGGAAATCGTTATTGGAAGGCGGAAATTTCAACTTCAAAGCGATGACCGCGACAGTTCATCAATATTGGTAACAAAAAAAGGGTAGAGAGACATGATGTGAGCTAGGGTTAATATTAGAAATATTTTGTAAAGGTTTTGTGGTTTCGTTACCTCAATATAGGAGAATAATGTCCTTCTGGAACATATCTTAAATGAAGAAATTTAAAGAGAATTAAAGAAAATTAAATAAATAATCAATTTTACTTATAAAGTGAAGAATAATGGTTAAAAAGTTAAATTTATAACATTACTACATTCTTTTTGCACAATAAAAATCTTTAAAAATTTTGAAAAAATTTAAAATATAGAGAAAACAAATCAAAACAAAATTTCTACATTTTATTTCAAGCTTAAAGAACTTTAAAATCACTTAATTAGCGTAAAATAATAAAGAATGTTAAATATCTTACAAAAATATATATATATTTAAGAGAGAGAAGTTGGTTTCTCAAAGCCCAAAATAGTCCCTGAAATGCTTAAATTTAAAAGCAGCACTTTCAGGAGGCTTTTTGCAAAGGGTCTGTCCTGTCAAAGGGCTAAACAATACTGAATCATTATGGGGGACCCTTGCCCCCAGAATGCTTCTACCCTTCGTGAGGCCCAAGCTCACGGCTTCTCCCCCAAAATTTTCACATGGCGAGCTATGTTCATGTCTGGAAATGCAAATTGCAGACAATCAATGACCACAGCAACAAAGGGCGAACAATTTGCGTGTGTGTGTGTGTGTGTGCGGGCTGACCCTCTTGAGTGTCCTGGCAACCGACTATCACCCACCTGCAGCCATTTGCAACCACCTGAACCACCTACAACTACAACTACAACTACACACCACACAACACCATTCACAACCCATCGAAAACACCGCCCAATCAGGTGTTGAGCTAGTGTAATTTATGCTCGGTCTGCTTCAATTGTTTGTTAGAACCAGCACAACCATATCGGCTCGTCTGGCAAATTAAAGTCCTTGGAATCCTTTACTATCAGAGTGAGTGTGCCTGTGTGTGTGTGGTGGAAACTGGAATTCCAAGACTGGCAAATAATTAATGCTCCACACATTGTGCAAGACAGAGGAAATCGAGGGAGGTATATCTAAATGCACTGAGGAAAATTCAACTAAGCAAATCAATCTGTTTAAAAGAAACTATATATTTTACATTAATTATTTAACCTCGGAACATATATTCTTGATCAGCATCAACAGTCGAATCGATTTAGCCATGTGCGTCTGTTAAAAAACAGAGATGTTAGAAACTACAAAATTAGATACCAAAACTGGTGATTTAAAATTTAGCCACGCCCGATTTTGGCCTTAAAAATTATGAAAAACATAGACTAAGTTGATTTTTTGGTTTTAAGTCACTTGAAATGAAAGAACAGGACATGGGAGTTTTAGACAATAACGTTTTTCTTAACTTTAATTAACTTATGCAACATCTATATTTGTGTTGACAACACCATTAGATGTTTATCAACAAGTTCCTAGCATTTTGGTGTTGTGCAATATGTTCCTAGCAACATTTGTATACATTTGTCAACATTTTCTTCTGCTTTCCACCCTGTTTAATTTAAGTTTTTTATAAATTTTAGATTAAACAATTTGAAAAAGGTATCTTAGAATCAAGCACACTCAACATTATTTTTCCAATTAGTATTTTTAGGGATAAGGGTAGATACACATCCATAAGACTACTAAACTTTGAAATGTAGGACTAAATATCATATCATATTAAAGAGTATATAAAACCTCAACTTTATTATTTTTCTCTGCGTGCAAACACAGACACAGTGCTCGGCTTATACACGCTCTTGGCACTTTGCGGTTGCACTTGATTCGCTTGCGTAATACAACAAAGATGCATCTAACTTAATTAGCAACCAAATGGCAGAAGGAGTCCTCCACCGGAATCGGATTCCGTATACGGAATCAGCTTGGCCATGTTTTGAGGTTTCTTTGGTTTTAGACCACTCTCCATCCCCTCTCTTGACCTGTGTGGCAGGTTTTTAAGTCCTGTCTGACAGCTGATTTTCCAACCGGGGGCACAGAAACGAAATGGGAAAAGCAATTAGCAAATAAAGGGAAATTCCAAGTAGGAAAACCTCATCTCATCTCAGTGTCCGGAAAAGCCTGACCTTGATTATCTCCAGTGATTTTTAAGTGCCATCAAGCATTTAAAAAAGGTCAGCTCACAGATTTTCATTCTGCAAAGTTTTCACCGCTGCAGTTTAAAAATCCCATGGAAAAGCTTAAAACTGGCCAAAACGCAGAGAAGGGAAAACTTTTGCAATAACTCTTTTGGGGGGAGGGAATGGAGGGAAAATTGTTGCTCGCTGGTCTGAAAATCTGCGAGCAAACATAAAATATTGTTGTTACACGGGCGGCTTTCCCGTTCGCTCCACCCCCATCCTGGGGTATAAAAACAAAATTAACGCAATGCATCGATGTCCGAGAGGGAAAAGCAAGGGAAAATCGGGGGAAAAAGGCGAGAGGAAAGGCCAGTGGAAGTCCGTAGAAAGGGGTCGGAAAGGGCGTGAAAACCGCGTAATAATAAAATATGATACGAAAACCTTGTAAAGCGACTTTCAGACAATTTATAACCGGCCAGCTGCAGTCCGAGCAAGAAACAAAGGGGGGTTTCTGCAAGGATTTCTGGGAGGACTTTGCTGCTGCTGCTGTTTGCCTTTCGATTAAAGAGAAGAAGAGAAGGGGTTCGCAAAAAAAAAAAAAAAAATAGGAGAATAGGGGAAACCCCTCACAAAATAATAGTCTTATATTGGATTTGGCAAAGCCAATAGCATAACATGTGGGGGATGTTGAAAAGCTTTTGCTTTGAATTTCAGAGAAATGAATTTTTTTCTGTTCAGGAAACTTGTAAAGATTAACTAAAAATCAATGTAAATACCAGGAAAACCATTTAATTAAAGGGAAAAAATAAACAAGCATGGAAAAACTAAATTGAACTTAAAATAAATATTTAACTAAGAGAAAATAATATACATTTGCATAAAAAAAATCTAATACAAAGAGTTCACGTTTTGACCCACAAAAAACTTGGCATAATTGCAGAATATTGAAGCGTCCACGTACCTCAATTATTAATTAAATTGCATCTTAATTGATATATCCATACAATTTAAAATTCAAATAATTAATTCGGGTAAATAAATGCGCAAAAGTTATCGATCCATTTTCCTACCCACTTCCCACGTTAAACCGCAAAAGATTCGCTCGCCACTCGAATGCATTGCAATCAAATTTATTGCACCACCGAAGTCAACACAACAAACACACAACTGTTGGGAACTACGGCATAAAAAAGTGCAGTGAAACAATCGAAAAGGAAAAGCTGGTAGGGGAGGAGAGAGGAAGGGTATCCAGCGGATGCAGTGCAGCAACAGGAAGACCAAAGTGGATAATATTACACACCAAGCTGGGCGACTATGATGAAGGATGAAAGGATGGCCGGGCGGTTTGCTGGATAAGTTGCAACACAGAAAGAAAATTAAAATTTAAAACTATATAATTTTTACTCTAAGAAGTAGAGAAATTAATGTTTTTTATTAGTTATGCTTTTAACATTATAAAATCTGTACATTTGGATTGGCAACACCAAGGGCTACATGTTCCTAGCAACATGTTTCTCATGTCAACATGTTCTTAAGAATTGTCAACATTTTCTTCTGCTCTCCGTCCTGTTTAATTAAAGTTTTTCATATTTTTAAGCATAATTAACCAAAGTTATTTATGATTGCAGTACAACTTTTTTCTTCCTTTTAAATATACAATTACTTTGCAAGTAGATATTTTATTTTCACTCTAATAGAGTTTTATGTGCTTTCCATAAAATTAATGTTTATAATATTTTTCTAAATTTCCCAGATTTTTCCCCTGTGTAAAAAGACTAAGCATTTTTGGGGTCAGGCGGAGGCGTTGCCGGAAAAACGACACCGCTTGCTCCACATCCTGCATCCGCATCTGTGGCTTTCATTTCAATCTTTTCCGTTTTTTTTCCCCCGCCTTTGGTTTTTCTTTTTTTTTTTATTGAAATATTACCCCCGCGTCGACTGCACTTTGAACTTCCCCGCCCACGCAGACGGCAAAAAAGCGGAAGGGAGAGGTGGGGGGGGGGACAACTGCTGCGAAATGTCAAGTGTCAGCGAGGATGGCCAGTTTTTGCGGGCCGCCGCCAAATGTCAGGATGCGTGGCACGTGCGGCTACTGCAACATAGCAAACTGCAGCAGTTGAAAAAGCAGCAGCAGCAGCAGCAGCAGCAGCAGTTGCTTGTCACTTGCAGTTAAGTTCCATAATTTGCCAGACCGAGCCAACAACTGGGGGCGCCCTATGATGCCCCATTGCATTAGCCGCAGGCAGCCTGTTGTGGCAGATGCTGCCATTTCGGAATCCGACGCTTTAAGGATGCAAAGTAAAAGGCTCTTCAGGTGCAGCAGTATCCTTGAATTTAATGAGATTTCATTTTATGTTTTCATAGAGAATTTGGTATTCTGCGGGATAAGTTAATTGGTTTATTTAGTTATCAGTTTTGTGTTATTTTCAAAAGTGTTTTTTGAAGAAAAATGCTCTTCAAGTGCAGGATTACCACTGAATTTTATTTTATTTAATTTTCCATTCGGAATTGAATATTCTTAAGTTTAGGATTATGAATTTATTAGTTAAGGAAAATTTTAAGGAGTTTTAGTATAATGTTGTTTTTTTATTTGATTAAGTCAAAAAATCCACATAATTCAGGATATACTTAATAAATGCATTATACTTCACCATTGTCAAGTAATATTTGAATACAACAATTTTTAATAAACTCTTAAAGTAAAACTTGAAATGTAAAAAAGTGTATAAATGTTTTGTCATGACAAATTTATATTTGAAAAACACTGGAGTATAGATTTTTGTACTTGTAGACATATTTATCGCAAAAATATATGGTCAATCCCTCACTCTAAAATGTATTTTATAAATTTAAGAGATTTTGCCAGCGTTTTAAATTATTTTTTTTGCATTTTTCTCTAATATATTTAAGATTTTTTTGGGAAAGTTTTCAAGCTTTATTATTATTTAATTTAAACCTGAAAATACACGATCAATCCCTCACCTCAAATTTTATTTTATAAATTTAAAAGATTTTGACAACGTTGTAATTTTTTTTATTGCACTTTTCTTTAATAAATTAAAGATATTTTTGCAAAATTTTTAATCATTATTATTTAATTTAAACCTGAAACTACTATTTTAGGCATTTCTCGAAAAGAAAACTTCGAATCTGAGAACCAAAATAAGAAAAACCTTATTAAATTCCACCGTATGCTTTATAGTTTTTCCAGCTTTTTGCTGATTTTTCCCTCTTTAGTTGTGTTATGGTACACAGGGGGGGTCAGGGGAAAGCCGCATGTTTTTGGCCACTTGTTTTTAAGCCTGTCCAGGCGGAGACGAACGAACGAACGAACGGAACAGTTGTTGTGGCCTTCTCGCGCTGCTCTTTCTCGCTCGGTTTTCGGTCTTGTTTTTATGCTGGCCAGCGGGGCGTATGCGTGATCTGTGCGGGGTTCTTTGTCCTGTTCTCGCCTTTGCCTGTTTATTTGCATTGTTCGTTCGCTGTCGCTGTCGTTGTCGTGTGTCCTGGCTGTCTCTGTGTGTGTGTGTGTGTGTGTGGCACTTGTGCACTTTGTCACTTTTGTTTTAACGCTTACGCTTTATTGAGTTAAT
>VNJS01007171.1:0-19648 GCA_008042575.1 Drosophila watanabei
CTCGGCTTGTGCTGTATCCTCGGATGGGTCGGCCTCCACGGCTGCGGGCGACCTCGAAGTTGACCACCAGTTGTGTCAGTTCGGCCAAAGTCTTGAAATCTTGGCGACGTTTGAACATCTGGTATTCTGGCAGCATATTTTCGTATATACGCTCCAGTTCCTGCTCTGAGGTAAATCCTGCACGGCGCATCTGTAGTTTGAGGTCAACGAGATATTCCTTGAAGGGTTCGTGCGCCTTCTGGTAGTGCGTACGAATTTCGTCGTCGAGCCGTTGGTAGTACCGGGGCGGCAGAAAGAATTCGAGAAATTCTCGCCTGACTTCGGTCAATGCTCGTCCCTGTAGGCCACTGGTACGGAACCAGTTCTCTGCCCGGCCAGTTAGAAGGATGCTGATGACATGGGACAGGTACTTCCGGTTGACCCGGTAAGTCTCTGCCGGCTCTTCCAGGTGCTCAATGAAGCTGAGTGGGTCAGAAGTGCCATCGAAAAATAGACCCCATTTGGTCATCTTATCTATAAGCGTCGAGCACATGTTCGCGTCGGACGGGGAGGCACTAGGGCGCGTGGCTCCCTCAGATTTTCCTCGGGCCCCGGCGGACGGAGAGACACTGCGCGGTACTGCCAGGGTGTGTCTGGTGCTCGGAGCATCCATCGTTTGTCGGTTTCGATTCGCAGTGGCGTGCGAACGCGTGCGAACGCGATAAGTCGCGCTCGTTTTTCGTCGACGGTACCGGCGCGATCTAAACCAAACTCGAGGAGAATGGCTTCGAGTTCGTGTTTCTTTCGATACGATATCCACGTGACGCCCATGTCGCTGTCAAAGTGGATTTACGTTCACAAATGTCGGTAGTAATACACAAGCACTCAGAGTCGCGGCGTATCCCGTTCGTATTGGGCTCTGCTGCCCGATCTATGCTTGCCTATATTTCGCGTCGTGTGCGCCGACGTTTCCCCATGGTCTTTCTGTTGCCATGCGGGATTTTTTTTCTGCGTTTGCACTAGCTTCTTCCGCCCAACTGTACTTTCTTGTTGCTATGCAGATTTCTGTGTTATCTCTGTCTCTGTGTACGTCAGCGCCCTGTCCGAAATTTTCCCTCTTTCTGTGGCCACATGCTCCTTACTGTTTTCGTCCCTAACCTCAAACTTCCTACCTATGTTTTTTCTACTTGTGGGACTTTAATCCACGATGATTGGTGTTATCCTTTTTATCCTGCCTAGTCCCTGCTCGGGCGCCAGACCAGGATCCTCCACAGAAAATTTATTCATTTTGCGGGGACAGGCAGGAAAGGGGCCGATTGGCCGGAATTTTGGTGGCATAGGCAGGGTTGAAATGGCGGGAACGACCCGTAAAGGATCACGGGGCGTGGCAGCAGGTGGGCGGGAGCAGCCCTGTGGTCCGGGCGCCGGCTCCTGGTCGAGACCACTGCCCGCGACGGAGATGGCCTAGGGGACGCCCCGTCGACCGGCAGCGTTTCCCAACCAGCCGCGGGGGCATCCGAGCCGGGTGCGGCCACGTCGTCCATGCACCGCCCCTCGGTCCCGAAATCCCCGCGTGAAGCACGGCCCCGTCGACCGGAAGCCGTCTCCTGATCGGGAGAAGAAGGAGATGGCCGTGGGAGGCCTCGGCGTCTGTGGCCCCGTCGACCGGCAGCCTTTTACGCCGTGGAAAAGAGAGAGGGGAGAGCCGTGTCCGGGCTGGGTATCGGCCACGTCGTCCATGCACCGCCCCCCTGAGCCTGGGGTACTCCCTCGAGTGGGGAAAACAGCCCCGTCAACCGGCGGCTGTCTCCAGGTCGGGAGAGGGAATACACGGCACCCGGGGCACTGGCGCTTGCGGCCCCGTCGACCGGCAGCCGTGCGCGCCCTTTGGCCCCGATGCCGAATTAGGGTCCGAAGGAGATGGGGGAGCGGGGAAATCAAAGTAATGCGCAGTGGGTTTCTTTCATTATGTCTCCTGGTCATACATTTTTATTCAACTTGTGCTAACGTAAATAACCCTAATCTTTGTCCCTACCTCGCACGCACCGGTGATCCCTCGCGGGGGTTTTCCCGAGGCCCAGCTCACCCAATTATTCCGCCAACGTGGGGGCCAGCCTATCCATGGTGGCGGCCACCCACGTATCCATGTTGTGGCTCCGCGTGGCGATCCTCGTGGTTGTCAGTTATCTCCCGCGGCTCCTCAGCTTGCCGGTCGAAAGAAGTCTTTTAAAACGCGTCTGCTCAACTTGCCGGTCGAAATCAAACTCCTCGCGGCCGATAAGAGTCGCTGCCAGCAACTTCTCTCTCTGCCGCTCGTCCCTCGTTGTCAGCGTTCTCGCCTCTGCCGACACGAAGCTTTAGCATGCTTACATGGCGGCGTTGGCTTCGGCTGGGGTGTGCGCTGCTCGCGATCGGCCATGGGCCCTCTCGCTCTCTCCTTAATCGGCCCTCTGGGCCATGCGGCTGCGCAGCGATTGGGTCCTGCTGCTCTGCCGATCTGTTGACTCTGCCGGTGTGGCTCTGCCGGTATGGCTCTGCCGTTGTATGGTTCTGCCGTTCTGTTGGCTCTGCCGATGTGCGTTGGCTCTGCCGTTCTGTGTGGCTCTGCCGGTATGCGTGGCTCTGCCGTTATGCGTTGGCTCTGCCGGTGTATGGCTCTGCCGTTATGCGTTGGCTCTGCCGGTGTATGGCTCTGCCGGTATGCGTGGCTCTGTGGTGGTCCGGGCGATGATACCGCTGTTGCTAAGCGGGCTTTTGTCGTCGACTGTACTCTGATTTCTGTTGCTATGCGGCTGCTGTTGCTATGTGGCTGCTGTTGCTATGCGGCTGCTTTTGCCGTTGATCGGCCTGGGTGCTGGGTTGGCGATGTGTGCGTGCGGCTAACTGTGCTCCTGTCCGTGAGGCCTGGCGGCCTAAGTCTAACTATTTACATATGCCCTTCGTGGGACTTGTTGTTTTCTCCTAAGCTATGGTTACTTAAATAATACTTTTCTACCAGCTAACTTATTAATATACCCTAAATCTCAACTTATCTATTTACATAATTGCTAGTTATTTATTATATTTACACGTATATTTGTGAGGGGCCAAATCGGGTCCTCACAATTGATACATTGCTTTCACACGTACCTCCAAAAACCCCCTGTCCATTCATAGAAATACTTACTCCCTTTGAATTGAATTCAACTGTTAAGCGTGCAGCTTGCATCTTTGAGACAGTAAATTTTTCGGAACATCTTTGCAGAAGAGAAAATTTTCCAGTGTAATGTTCGTCTTAAGGTTGCTGCAAAGCTCGACAGTTCCCTTTGCTGAAGCATATATATATGCACCTTGTTTTGCAATTGCAATCTCAATTGGCGTGTCCAGGGTGGAATAGGTTGAGAACAAATTTATATTGTTTAACATGTGGTCTGAAGCTCCAGAGTCCAATATGAAGGATAGATTAGCGTCACCTGTATTTCGGCCCTGCCTTAACATAAATGCAAATGATCTTCCTGTTTCGACATTAGCAACTTGGGCTTGTTTTTCTTTATCCTTATTCTCTAAGCCTCTTTTAAAAATAATGCAATCTTTCTAACAGTGACCTTTCTTGCCGCAATGGTGACATATTATATTTGAATTTAAAGTTTTTCGAAGGTTTGGCCGTAAGCTATGATTTTAAATGCAATGCTTTTTGTTTGTTATTGAGAGATACAGCTTGAAGTACTTTATTGTTAGTGTCCTTGCTTAAATTCTTTATCTTGGTCTCGTGGTCAAGTAAGCGGTTTTTCACAAAAGAAAGGGTAACATGTTCGGCATATAAAGTTTCTGTCGCTGTCACAACTCCTTCATAAGGAAAAGGTACCGATTTTTGCTACCGATGCCATTAACTCACAGATTAATTCATCAAATTTATTTAAATGAATAATGAAAGGAGTGTCACTATTTAATTTGAATGTCAATAATTGCGTCCACACAGAGAGCTGCATAGCCAAACTTTTGCGCTCATAAATGGAATCTAATTTTTCAAAAATTTCCTTTGCAGTCGTATTATTATGAGCGAAACACAGAAAAGAGTCGCTTTCAATTATGATGCTTTTTGCTTATCTCTCTGCCTTTGTCCATTTTTCCTCTATTTCTTGTGGTTTTTCCTTATCGATAACAAACAAAGCATCGTTTTCAGCTAAAAGTGCCTTGACGCGAATTTCTATACGGAATATTTTTCACCGCGAAAAGGTGAAATATTTTTAAATTTATTCTCCTTACTCATTTTTATTTTTGTACTTTTTATTAACATTTTTTTAATTATCGAACATTCAAGAAGAAAGAAATAAAAAAAGAAATAACATTAAACAACCACTGTACCAAGTGCCTGTATGTACATACGCGCACTCACATATAAACATTTATGAAAAATAATGAGATCCACTACTTCCCTATGGTGAAATACAAAAAAAACACGCGGCTTTAATCATACATACATACATGCATGCATTCACGCACTCACAGTTGAAACATGCTTTTTCACTTAAATGAACAAATATTTTATACAAACTTGTACTGTGATTTTTGTTCTCCAACTCCGTGGTATTCGTATTGTTCGGTATGTTTTATTTATTTCCTTCCTTCCTTCTTTACATGTGCTCACACACACGTCTTGTTAGATTCAAAATTCGAGGAATTTTTACCGTTCTTGGAATATTTAGTTGTGATTGTTTTGCGAACACTGGGCCCATAACCTGTTGAAATAGGCCACCCAATATTCCACAATTAAATGAAAGCCAAATAATGTTGTTTTGTTTAGTTTAAATGTTCTTTTGATAACGCTTATTTTCTTGCACAACTTGTCCACTCTAAGTTTTACGCAGATAAGGGAATAAAAGTTGAAGCGGAAGAACTCAACTCAATTTATTGGTGTGACCAGCTGAGATTGAAAAAAGAATCTTTTGCCACGGAAAATACGTTATAATTGTTGGAATTTAGTATTTGGTAGTTGCTATTTTCCATAAAATGCAATTCGACTATTTCTATGATTTCATAAAAATTTTCTCAGAGACATGTTTCATTGGTTAGAGTTTGAGGTTAGGCTTTGTGCAACAATCTACTCCATAGCGATACAGCATCGAGACCCGCCGAGATTTTATATGCGCTTTTTTGGCCGAATCTACTCGCTGGCCACTCGTTGCGGTTTCACTTGCAACACTCACCCGTCTCATTCCGCACACACACACACGAGCACGCGCCTGCCTGTTGGGTGCTCCGCCGCTTGTCCTGGGCCGGCACTTATCCCTCGATGACTTCGCTCCGGTTCTCCTGCGTCAGCCGTAACTCAACGGCTTGGTTTCCGCCAAGATGTTTTCGTGTAGAGTTTGGGCCCGATGGCCTGCAGGTGTCCTCAAATCGTTGATTTTTCTTGTCACTGGTTATGTAAGTGCCTCCTGGAGTGGCACTCGCCATCTACGTGTTCTCAAATTTGGCCGCCTCAGTCCACGTCTGGTTTTCAACTGTCTTTTCCTTAGATTGGGGCGGCTGTTCTGCGAGCGTCTCTCGATCGTCTCACTTTTCCGCCTGCTGGGTTTTTCTTCCTCCTTGGAGTGGCACTCGCCATCTCCCGTATTCCAGAAAAACGGTCCGCGTTACTCGACGTCTGCTTCGCAACTCTCCTCGATTTTTGCAATGCGAAATTCTCGGGGCTTCACTTCGAAACTTATAAAAGTTTCTTGATTCGCTCCCTCTCGTTCTTTCCTTAGGGCGTGTGCCAATTTTCGGGGTTGATTGCATGGCGTGATCGCGTCCTCTCTCGCTCTCTCCTGCATATTTCTTTTGGTCATGTGACCAATGCTCGTGGAGAGTTTTGTTGATACGCCTGCGTGTGTCCGAGTTCGTTGAGCTTTTAAGCTAGCGATGGAAGTTAGCGGCGGCTTAAATTAACTATCATGTATGGCTTGCAGAACCTTAAATATATTTATTTTTAACTAGGTCTAAATCTATTCTAGTAAAATATCGAAGGAAAACTATTTACATTTAATTTATAATACTATATACATTATTAACAGTGTCTATATTATTTACATGGTTTAAATTATTATTCTTTAAATTGTTATTTATTATATATTCATTTGTGGGGAGACGGGAGCTACCCTACATCCCCCTCCTTTTTCGGGGGGCGCAATGAGACTGTTATGTGGTTCCCCTTCGTTACGTGGACGAAGAACTCCAGGTTTGAGGCTACTGAGGGCCTCGGTGCTGTGTTGGAGGCTGTTGCGGCTTGGAGGCGACGGATGGCCTTGATGGCGGCTTGGAGCCAAATGGTCTCGATAGCGGCTTGGAGACTTCGGATGCTGATGGCTGCTGGTGCAGCTGGGTGGCCGTTATTGGCCCTGGTGGCGGCTTGAAGGCTGTTTAAGACCTCTGTAGCGACTGGGCAGCGGTGATGATGGCCTCTTCGACGCACCGAACCAGGTACGTCCAGTCGGGGGCGTCGTCCGACGCCATAGCTGTGGCCTTCATCAGAATAATGGGCTACTTAACGGGTTTTTTAAGGGTAGTTAAAGAATACAGGCACGGAGAGCATTGAGTTTCCCCCTTAGGGAAGTGGGGACGTTGAGAAGGCGCACCCTCCAGCAAGTGGCCCCCACTGACTAAGTCTTGGCGCCTGTCACAGTGTTCCGATCTGACTCATTGCCCATAGCGTTATTCAACTGCTAAATGCTCTCGTGGCTTTTCTCGCTGCTGAGCCGCCTTGCTGCGGACTTCTTCGTGCTGTGTAGCCTTGTTGCGGGCCTCCTCGTGCTGTACCGCCTTGGTGCGGGTTTCCGCGTGCTGTGCCGCCTCGGTGCGGGCTTCTCGAGTTTAGCGCCAGTCGACGGCTAAACGTCCTATGTCATCTTGGCGTTCTTAGTGTTATCCAGCCTTCCGGGTACCAAATTCTGAGTTTCTGGATCGTTGACTGCTTCCTTTAGATCTTCGAGCGATGGTGTTCTGCGATGCTTGCTCTGCGTGTTTTTTAGGCGTACTATAGCGGGCGAGATGAACTTGAGGACCTTGTATGGCCCCTCTTAATCAGCTAGCTTTGCGGCAAAGTTATCCGCCGCCTTTGACAAGTGACTGTTGGTCTCCATTCGCGTCGTCGCAGATCATAGTGCTACCTCTGCTAAAGCGAAGCTCGCTGGGTGCTTTCCTGGGCAACCTTAAAGATACCCTGACTTCATCATAAAAGGCTTCTGGGAGTCTTGGTTCTCGGCCTTGAACGATGAAAGCCGGGCTGAACCCGGTGGAATCCGAGACGCTGCTATTTATGGCCAGGACTAACTCGGGGAGAAGTTCGTCCCACGTTCTCTGCTTGTCCTCGATGTACTGGGCGATAGTTTTAATGGTACGATTGGTCCTCTCTGTCGGATTCTGCTGCGGTGTTTAGGGTGCCGTGTGCTGGATCTCCATTTCCGCTTTTTTGCAGAAAGCAGAAAGGAACGACTTGTAAATTGGGTCCAAGCAAACGAAGGTGCGTGGGGGTGCGAAAGGATTTTCCCAGATGCGCCGATGTGGCTTTTCTTAAGAGTACCAGCTCAACCCATTTCGAAAAGGCGTCGAAAAATACGAAAGCACGCTATTCCCGCTCTTAGACCGCGGAAGGGGCCCAATAAAATCGGCGCAGACAGTGTCAAGGGGCTTACTGATCTGCCTGGCAAACATCTTACCCGCTGGCTTACTTTGGCTTACCTGAAAGCGTTGACAAGTGTCGCACTTGCGAACATATCTGGCTACATCTCGAAAGAGTCCCGGCCAATAATACCTCTGGGCGACCCGGGTGGTTGTTTTTCTGATGCCAAGATGTCCTGCCGTGGGCTGGTCATGACACTCCAACAGCACTCGCTGCCGGTGCTCCTTGGCCACACACAGCTTCTAGGGCACGGAGTCTGAATCGTCGGGTCGGGAACCAATAAGCCGATATAACTGCTGATTCTCGTACACGTAGGCCGGGAAGTTTTCAGTCTTGTCCTGAACGAGTTTCAGCATTCGTTAATACCAGGCGCAACCGGGTTAATCCTCCTGTATCATCTGCAGTACCTCCATGGGCTGTCGTGACAGCGCGTCTGCAACGATGTTCTGGCTTCCGCGTCGGTATGTGACGTCAAAATGGTATTGCTGCAGTTCTAGCTCCCAGCGCGCGATTCGACTGGTGGGATTATCGATTGAGTTGAGCCACTTCAAAGCAAGATGGTCCGTTTTCACCTCAAATCGATATCCTTCTAAGTAACACCTCCTTAAGCCTCCTTATTGCCCAGATAATAGCCAGACATTCCTTCTCGGTAGCTGAATAGTTTTCTTCAGCTGCAATGAGTCGTCGGCTAGCGAATGCATTAACGCGTTCTTCCCTGAATCTTCTGGGTTACAACGGCTCCTAGACCTATGTCGCTGGCGTCGGTTTGAAGAACAAACTTCTCGTTGAAGTTGGGACAGGCGAGCACAGGGGATTCCGTAGGTTTCCTTTTCAATTCTTCAAACGCATCTCGCTGCTTTTGCTATTTCTTTCCCTTCTTCAGCAAAATAGACATGGGTTGCACGATGCTGGCGCAGTTGGGTACAAACCACGTGTACCATGACGCGATACCAAGACATCTTCTCAGTTCCTTGCTTGTGATGGGCGGACACTGGTGCTGTACTGCAGAAGTCTTGTCAAGATCAGTATGGATTCCTTCCTCGCTGATGACATGCCCCAAGTATACCTGGGGGGGGGAGGGTACCCGCGATTCTTCCACTGCCTGAGTTGCACTCGCATCCTTATCCCGTCGAAATGGATTATTCCGCATGGCTATTTCGTCTCGAGGCCCTAAAATACTGCTGGTCGGCGTAGATGGCATCCTGCGCTTTAGTTCTCGGATCGTTGGCTGTTGTACTGCTGTTTCGACGCTGTCGATCGGCTTCGGGGAGATTTGATTTATCAAAAGAGGGGACAGAACTGAATCATTTTTGAGACTGGTTACGAGAAGAGGGTTTAGCTGAAGAGAAACGCGGCCACATTGTAGAGTTGCGGACACTCCGCAGAGAAAGTCTATACCTATTCCCACACGTTGAACGACTCTTTCGCTCACGAAACACCTGCTGGCTCCGGTCTCTACTTTACCGATGATTCTGCTAGCTTGGACCTGTAATACATCTTCTAGCTCCGGGGATTCCTCCTTGCAGTCTCCGACCGCTCCCCGAGTGGGCGAAGGAAGACTCCTCTCGTTTCCCAGGCGAATGCGACGCAGCATCCGTCAGTCCTTACTACTCGGCAGCCACACTCCCAACAGAAAAGAACTCTGGTATTGCGACACGCGTGTTGAAAATACCCCTCTTGTGCACAATTCCTGCAAGCAAATCTAAAATATGGCATCATGGCCACGTTCTCTACCCTAGGAACAAATTCTTGGACCGCAGCAGCTGGTGTTCTTCCAGGTGCTCGCCCATCGTTATGGCGAATTCTCGGTGGTGCTGCTGGATATTACCTTTCCTGACCATTTCTTTTTGGCGGTGGCTACAGTTCGGCCAGAATTCTCGCATGGCTTCCTGTGTCTCGATCACGTGTGACTTCGTAGTTGACCGCTAATGTGGTCAGTTGCTCCAGCGTCTTGAACTCATGTCTCCTAGTGAAAAACTGATAATCGGGTGGAAGATTCTTAAACCTCAAACCAACTCCTGTTCCGGATTGTATCCCGTTCGGTGCGTCATTAACCTAATGCTTACGAGATATTGTTTAAATGTTTCCCCTTGTCGCTGGTACGGGGTGGCTCGGTCCTCGAGGTTTTGGATGAATGTGATCGGGTCCGTAGTTTCGTCAAAAGTTATTAGCCAATTCAGCAACTTTTCTGCCAGAGTTGCTGCTGTCATCTCCGGTTTCCTGGGAAAAATGTCCCACCTGGCCGTGCTTGCTTCCATGTTGCCGGCTATATCGCCGGTGCTGCTGTCTCCAAGTGCTGGGACTTGAAGCATCATGGGACCTGATGAGTGCAGACTCGGTGTCCGTTGCTTCCTTTCGTTGAGCGCGGCCAAAATCTCACCCTCACATTCCTGCAGTCGATCTGCAATGTCTAATACGTGATCTTCACCATTACCGATTGCGGCCAACCGACTTCGCATTTCTTCTACGCTTTCTGTCGTGTCCAGAGAAAACTCCTTAAGAATCCAACGTTCACCCATGTTTGTGAGAAAGTAATATCACTGGAGAATAAGAAAGATTTTCGATACCGCGGGGAAAAAATAGTAGCGAGGATCAAACAAAGCTCAAAGAAATTCGACAGCGAAAAATAATGAAAATGTTTATTTGCGACGTGTCGTTGGGCATTTCCCAAGCGAAACGAAGTAAGGCGTAAGACAATGATTTAAATTTGCTCGACGTCGATTGCGAAGTCTCGAGTCAATAAAACGTGTTGACTCGGCGACGATTGTGTTCGAACTCTCGAGTATGATTTCGTTGACTGTACTCGTGGTAGGTTGCTATGTGTGGGAGAGAGACGACGACAAGATTGCTGCGCTGTGGGGAGTATAGGTTACCTTCTCACTGCCTCGAGCTTTTAAAATCTAGCCACCTGATTCTCGTCTCAGTTTCTCAGTTCCTCTTCTAACGTACCAAACTTGGAAAAATCGCTTTTTGCATGGCTGAACCAAGGCAACCAAATGGGTCTTTAGGCCATAAATTTTCATCTAAAGTTCGAAAGCCTCATGACCTTGCTCGTGCGCCATTTGTGAAGTAGTTTAAAGGCTGGGGTGAAGCTCGGTCACGCCAGGATCTCTTTATAGAAAATTTATAAAGATAGGACAATGGGTCTTCGATGAACGTTTTCTACACGTTAGAGGCTATGCATCTGGCAATTGAAGTCGCAACCGGCACTTGCCGAGAAGGCCGTCACCATAGATCGCATATTCCGCCGTCAGCACTCGCTGTCGGACCAAGCTACACAGCCGCCTGGGCCTGGCTCCGGACAAGTTTAGGGATTAAAAAATATTTGTATATGTAACGAACATTAAAAATTTTTTAGGCTGAGGTGTTGTTGGAAAGAAGAGCTCACGCGAAATGTTCTCCGGCTGGGCTCGTCGACTAGTGGTGTGGGTCTTTGCTACTTCTCTTGTATCGCCTATTTTCATTATTTATTTCAAAAATAGATGGCGTGAAAGGACAATCAAAAACAAAGGGACGAAAGACTACACATTTCAATCAGACTTTACGGAAATCGAACTGAAACTTATTTGGGCGACTATTGCACTTTTCTAATCTTTGCACACCAGAAAATCTCAGATGTTGTTTGAGACTCACATTGCCCTCCCTTCCTTTGACCGCCTTACCACCATAAAGCTATTAATCATTTAAATCATATCATGTCGAGTCATAAATCGGTTGAATTAAAACATTATAATTTTTATTTAAATCCTAACACAAAAATATGGGTACTTCATTGGGACACTTTTGGAATAAATATTGATACGAACTAAAACCTAGCATAAAGACATAAAAAAGCATAAAAATATAAAATATAAAATATGTAAAAAAAATATAATATAAGTCTAGTATGAAATTAAATGGCAAAAATTATTGTTTGGAAAAAAATATAAATTTGCATGCTGCTAAATGCGACGAGTTTAATAAAACAATGATATAAATAATAAAGTTTAATAGACAATAATTATTTTAAGGTTTATTTTTTTTAAAGTAAAGGCGAATCAGATTTTCTTGGCAAAAAGTTAACCAAAATTTGAGGGACAAAAAACGCAATTTAATTATTAAATATTTATTTTTTATTTTTTTATTTTATTTTTTTTTTATTTTTATAACCTTTGGACTCTCATCCTTTTCTTTCTTATTTTTGGCGGATTTTAAAATATTTTTAAATTGTCACAGAACTATTTTTTTTTTAGCAATTTAACATATTCAGAACTCACTTGTTCACCAACATGTTGTGGAGGTCCTCCTCAAAGAAAGCGCTTTCCTGAGAAAAACCTGAAAATTAGAAAATAAGGTGGACAAAGAAAAACGACAAAAAAAACTCGAGTCACAGGGCAGAAATCACTAAAAATTCACACAAATATTAAAAGCACTCAATTTTGCCTTTTTGCCTTTCTATCATCATTTTCGCTCACAAAAAAAATATTTTTTCGGCTCATCCACATAGCAATTAGGTAATCACACCAATGCACAAGAAAACATCAAATTAAAACTTAACTAGAAAAATTTATAATTTCCTCGTGGCTCCTTAATTTTCCTCCTTTGCTGATTTTCTTCGATTTAGTATTATGCAACACATTTTTAAGGTTTCGCCATGCAATAATATAAAATTTTTCCCTTTTTTAAGTTTTTTTCTGGGATTTTGGGCACTCAAAAGGACGAATTTTCAGGCAAAGGCACACTTAAAACTACCTTTCCACCTATTTGCTGCGATTTTTATATTTTAAAATTGCATTTTCCCCGGCGACGTTGAAACATGCCCCTAAAGGCGGCTGCGCGACGAATGCGGGACTCCAAAAAAAAAAAAACTCAAGCTGGAGCGGCGATCGGTTGAGCTTTTGCTGCCTGACTTCGGCGGTTCCAGGGCGCACTTCGGGTCTTCTTCTCATTCGCCAAACTCCACTCAACTTATGCGTTTTACTATTTTTCAGCAATAAATTCCTAATTACACAAATGTTACTGAATTTCATATCCACAAAACCCCAGTTGTATGGACTTACCAGCTAGGCCTTAGCGCTACGCTAGGTATATAAATGTCTGCTTTCCCAGTCTCTAGCTACGGGCTGCTTGCGCTCACACTTGTATAGACAAGTAAAATTTGGGAATATTTTCTCCCAGCACAACCTCACCCTCTGACGAAACGATTAGAAAAGAAAGATCTAGACGCCCAAAAAGTGGCGGTAACCCCTAGGAACATGGGAGATAGAGCCAGGGAAAGTTGACAGAAAGGTCTGTTACTCTCCTTTCTGCTTTCCTTTTGCCCCAATCCCGTTCGCAGAGCGAATGTATCTAACTACAAGCGCTACATGTATAATAACATGGGTGGGCATCAGTATCGCAGTGGGGTATAGAATATTTCATTTCGATATTTTTGATTTTTCTTGTATTATTTTTTCTTGTATTATTTATTTATTTTTCTTCAGTGCAATTTTTTTTTTGTGTAATTTTTCTCAGTGTAAATGTAATTTGATTATTCCTATGGTTTCATAGAAATTTTTTCAGAGACATGGTTAGACATGGTTGGTTAGAGTTTTAGGTTAGGTTTTGTGCAACGTTTTAATTTGGATCTGGCAAAGTTTGAGGTTAAATCTACTCAATAGCGATACCGCATCGAGGCCCACCGAGATTTTATATGCGCTTGGCCATTTTGGCCGAGCACACGAGCACGCGCCTGTGCTGGGTTCTCCGCCGCACAGTAGAGCCTTTTCTCATTTTACGTTGCAAAAATCATAACTTTTGAACCAAATAAGATATTTAAATAATTTAAACGGCAACTGGCAGGTTATTGTTGTAAAATTTACATATGTATTGGATAATGTGCCACGCCATTCGCCATAGTATAGACTCTCAAAGTGAAAAATTATATATTCTTCTATTAAGACAATTTTTAGAAAATATTTTTTATTTAATTTTTTATCTTTA
The DNA here is from genome assembly GCA_008042575.1 of Drosophila watanabei. NCBI lineage: Eukaryota > Metazoa > Arthropoda > Insecta > Diptera > Drosophilidae > Drosophila > Drosophila watanabei. The sequence goes on from VNJS01007171.1 coordinate 13,580, forward strand.
TTTTTATGTATTTGTTTAAATAAAAATGTTTCGAATGCTAAAAAAAAAAATATATTTTAATTTACAAAATAAAACTATTGATTGACTTAAAAAAAAATTGCTTTGTCTTTTTTGTATTAATATTATTTAAAAACCAATGTAAGGGAAATATTTTTCATTCAATACAAAAAACATGAACAAATTCAAAATTTTAAGCCTAATAAGCGATTTCGCGCTTAAGAAAGACCAGATTTTTTAGTTTTTGGGTATGTTTTACCCCTGAGTTGCTTTGGTTTATGTCGTTGCATTTCCGCAGACGCAGCGTGACGCAGCCGATGAAAGTTGATTTCGATCCAAAAAATATCCACAAAAGTCGTAGTTATAGGGTACTCGGTGGCTTTCATCGGCTTCAGAAGATATAGACTACCTTAGCCAGAAAAAAGTGAAAAAATGGACAGCGATTTACCTGTGCAAGCCCAAACCCAACTGCCGTTTTTCAGTTTAGTTTAAAGCTGATGAATGTATCTGTCATTTAAATAAAAAAAACATAAGGATAGGTAATCTACATTTTGATTAATGCTACCTGAAAGTCGACCAATTTTCATTCATTGTTCTCCTTTAATGCAAAAATGGAAATTTTTTTCAATTTTGAATGCTCATATCTTCTACAAAAAAATCCTAAAATTGATTTTATTGTAGATTCTCTCTGTCGATTTAGTATGGTTAAAATCGTTTTTGCGTAATCGACTTTTTTATACCCTTGCAGGGTATTATAATTTCAGTCAGAAGTTTGCAACGCAGTGAAGGAGTCATCTCCGACCCTATAAAGTATATATATTCAGCATCAACAGCCGAGTCGATCTAGCCATGTCCGTCTGTCCGTCTGTCTGTCTGTCTGTCTGTCCGTCTGTCCGTTTCTAAGCAAACTAGTCCATCAGTTTTAAAGCTATCTGAATGAAACTTTGCAGATAGTCTTCTATATACTCTCACTCGTACATAAGTCGGAACGAGCCGGATCGGACGACTATATCATATAGCTGCCATACAACCGATCCGTAAATTTGTTGAAAAAAAATTATAACTTCACTGTTTTTAACATATCTTGATCAACTCTCGGTTATGAGCTTTCTTTATGATTACAGATTTTTAGATTTAATTTTATAAAAATCGGACTACTATATCATATAGCTGCCATAGGAGCGGTCATGAAATTTTTAGAAAAAAAACTATAACTTTGTCAGTTATTAACATAATTTGTTCTACTTTGAGATACTAGTATTTCATATTTTTTCAGAATTTTGTTTTAAATTTCATAAGAATCGGACGACTATATCATATAGCTGCCATACAAACGATCGGTAAACGTGGAGAAAAATTACATTTTACTTTACATGTAAAAATGTGAAAAAAATGTAAAACTGTAAAAATTTTATGTATATGAAAGTAGTTCATATTATATTATGTATATTGGGATAGATTACAATTGATAGATACAATTGGAATCTGCAAGAGTATACAAACTTCGGCGTGCCGAAGTTAGCTTCCTTTCTTGTTTTATTTTTGTAATGGCTTTTGTTCTAGAGGCGCTACTGTGCACCGCTTGTTCTAGGCCGGCACGTGTCCCACGATGACTTCGCTCTGGTTCTCCTGCGTCAGCCGTAACTCGACGGCTTGGTTTCCGCCATGATGTTTTCGTGTAGAGTTTTTTTTTTGTCACTGGTATGTTGGTGTCTTTTTGGAGTGGCACTCGCCATCTCCATGTTCTCAAACTTGACCGCCTTAGTCCACGTCTGGTTTCCAACTCTCTTTTCTTAGATTGGGCCGACTGGCCTGCGAGCGTCTCTCGATCGTCTCACTTTTCCGCCAGCTGGGTTTTTCTTCCTCCTTGGAGTGGCACTCGCTATCTCTCGTGTTCCAGAAAAACGGTCCGCGTTACTCGACGTCTGCTTCGCAACTCTCCTCGATTTTTGCAATGCGAAATTCTCGGGGCTTCACTTCGAAACTTATAAAAGTTTCTTGATTCGCTCCCTCTCGTTCTTTCCTTAGGGCGTGTGCCAATTTTCGGGGTTGATTGCATGGCGTGATCGCGTCCCCTCTCGCTCTCTCCTGCATACATCTTTTGGTCATGTGACCACTGCTCGTGGAGAGTTTCGTTGATATGCCTGTGTGTGTCCGAGTTCGTTGAGCTTTTAAGCTAGCGATGGTAGTAAGCGGCGGCTTAAATTAACTATCGTGTAAGGCTTGTATCGTTTTTTTAACTAAATCTGTTCTAGCTAAATATCGAAAGAAAACTATTTACATCTAATTTATAATACAATTTACATTATTAACAGTTTCTATATTAGTTACATGGCTTATATTATTATTCTTAATATTGTTTTTTATTATATATTCATTTGTGGGGAGCCAGCAGGTTCCTTACCAATCATATAGTTCAACTTTTCATAAGTAATAAAAAAAGGGTTACACTTGACCATAGAAATCTATGTCAAAAAAAAAAAAAATTACTTGGGACTAGATAATCAAATATTAGCACAAGGCGTACTATTAATATAAACATTCCAAAAGATTTAAAATTGATTACAACTTTTAACCCAGAACAGCTAGAAGTCCTTAATGAATCTAAGCTAGCACTAATTAGTGACACTGATATTGCAGCTGATAGCGACATCGAACCACTCGAGTTATCAGAACTAAACATGACGAATCAAGTAGCCCTAGATCGCGAATATGTAAGACAAATATCGTCTACAATTCCAGAATTTAATGGTAAAAAATGTCACTAGCCAGATTTCTGACGGCTTTAAGACTTGTAGAACAAAATCTAAAATCTTTGGCCGAATTTGGTACAAAGTAAAAAACGAGACTTCAATTATTGGTATTATAGCAAAACTAAATACCAATACCAAAGACACCTCAATATATAAGATGGATTACGCCCATACGATATTTTTGCACACGATCTTTTCGGGAAGAGAGCGTTTTAGAGCCACCCGCGCTCTTTTACGCAAACAACGACAGCCGCCAGTAGTATAATAAGGGGGCTTTCGGGACCTTTGATGTCGGGAAAGAGGGTATTAAAAATGCAATTAATGGTTTAGATATCAAAATTTTAAGTGGTTTAAGTAATAAAAATGTAATTAATTAGGGATAGATGTCAACCTGTCAACAGAGGGGGTAATAAAGATGCACTTAATTAGGGTCAGTACATGTAAAAGGGCACTTGTGAAAGGGTTCCCACAAGTATATTTGCCAATAAAACGGAGCGATCTCGGGGGCGATCGTGGAGCGCACGTGCACTTAAAAAAGGCCGCGCCAGATGTACTTGAAAAAGGCCGCACCGCCAGAGTAATCCTTCCCCGCACGTGCATGTTCCCACGAGCCCACTTAAAAAAGGGACGGGGCTGGTAATTGAAAAAGGTTCTAAAACGTAACGAAAAACAAGAAAGGAAGCTAACTTCGGCACGCCGAAGTTTGTATACCCATGCAGATTCCAATTGTATCGATTATAATCTATCCCAATATAATATAATATGAATTACTTTCATATTCATACAATTTTACAGTTTTACATTTTTAACAGTTTTACAGTTTTTGTACAGTTTTACATTTTTACCGATAGTTTGTATGGCAGCTATATGTTATAGTCGTCCGATTCTGATGAAATTTACAACATAATTCTGAAAAAATACGAAATACTAGTATCTTAAAGTTGAAGAAATTATGTTAAAAACTGACAAAGTTATAATTCTTTTTATACAAATTTCCCGATCATTCCTATGGCAGCTATATGATATAGTCATCCGATTTTTATGAAATTTTATCTTAAAATCTAGAATAATATATAAAGCTCATAACCGAGAGTTGGTCAAGATATGTTCAAAAACAGTGAAATTAAAATTGTTTTCTAAAAATTCACGGATCGTTTGTATGGCAGCTATATGATATAGTCGTCCGATCTGGCCCGTTCCGACTTATGTCATTCAGATAGCTTCAAAACTGAGGGACTAGTTTGCGTAGAAACGGACGGACAGACGGACAGACGGACAAACGGACAGACGGACAGACGGACAGACGGACATGGCTAGATCGACTCGGCTGCTGATCAAGAATATATATACTTTATAGGGTCGGAGATGACTCCTTCACTGCGTTGCAAACTTCTGACTGAAATTATAATACCCTGCAAGGGTATAACAAAGTACTTACATATGAAGGACGCTCACCCATGATTTTCCCTGTGAGATACCTCACTTGATAAATGTCATTTTTTTCCCACTAGAGGATCAGAACAACCGGATTTTCCCACATTCATTCCACCTGCACTCTCAACGAAATTGGATCACGCTTCAAAATTGATGGAAAGGGTAAGACATGATGTCAAGTGTTTACTCAGCATTTGTTGTTTGCTTGAGTTTTTGTGGGTCTACGTATAGTTTAGCCGCGTCTTTTTTTTTCATCGCTTTGAAAAATTGCACCGTATTTTTCAACTTGAAAAATGGTGCCAATTTTAAGACTTAAAAATAAAAAAGTGCAATAGTGAAAAAAAACTGAACTCACAAAATCAAAATCAATCAAACAAAATCATCAAGATGTACGCCAACAGCAACAACACCTTCAACAACATCGTTAAGAACACCGCCTACTACACCAACTCGGAGAGATTATTCTGCAACTTCTGCCGGGCATGGATCCATGGATAAATGTACAATAGAAGCATCACGTTCTTACTGAATAACATAAATTTTGTGCTACCCTACCCCTTGCCGGGAATATAAAACAAATCGTTGACGGATATAAGGGACGTATTTTACAATACATGTGTGTAAATGAGGGAGCGGCGCATATATTTCCTACTAATTTCCTAAGTGCGGCAAAAGATGCGTTGCTCCCTCATGAGGAAACAGTGCTAAGCTTCAGCTTCAAAAATAAAGTGTGAGCTATTTGCGGAATACATGCTTGTTAAAGAGAATGATACGCAAGTTGAATTAAAATCGTTCCAAAGTAAGATGACTCTGTTTACGATTGGCACAAATTTAGTGGAACTATATAATTCCAACGCAAATGCCATTATAGTACAATTGGGTCAGTTCCAAGAAAAATACAGCGGGTGGTCTCTTACATGCATAGTTAGAGTTGAGATAAACATGCTGAAATGTGTTCCTCTAAGAGGATTGGAGTATTTTGATCTCCCTCCCACCCTTAAAGTCCGCATAGCATGTATCAATGTCCAGAACAAAGATGTTTTCTGCTTCAAGTGGGCAATAATATCAGCCCTTAACCCAAAAGAAAAGGGAGAAAGACCGAACGCATATTGTGTAGATATCCAATTACCCATTATACACACCTGTTGGCTCATTTCAGTTTAATTTGAATTTGTTTTGTTCTTTTGAAGTCTAGTGTAAGTTAGTGTAGGGCGAAGGCGGGAGCACAATAAAGCTCTCTCTCGCTCATTGCGAATTCGCCCCGCCTTCGCCAACCGTCGTCAAGCTAGGCTTTAAGTTCTCTTGTATAAAATATAAGAATTGTCGAAAAATTGAGATCAAATCGAGCGCACGTCTTTTCGTTATCGTCTTGCCAAAATAAAATAATTTCTTGCCACAAAGTTTTTCGGTTTTTATTTCTAAAAAACTATTTAGAAATTTCATGGTGCCCCCGAGTGGACAAGAATTATTTTATATAAAAAAGGCAACAAATTAAAAGTGACAGTGACACAAAATTAAAAGTGACAGTGACACATACAAATAAAAGTGCAATTAAAAAATTATATTTTTTTTCTGTGCATTGAAAAGTATTTTTTATTAAAACAAATAATTGTTGCCCGCGACGCGCTATTTGTTATTAACAATATTCGTTATTAACAATATTCGCGAAATTAATTTCTTCCTGCGCCGAACTCCAGCCATCACCGAGGGATTTCACCAAAGGAAAGTGGCTGTTGGAAGTATATAAATACCGCAATCAGGAGAAAGAGGTATTTGTGCAAAAAATTGAAAGCTAGAGTTGGAAACAATTTAATATTTGTTTATTGTTTTGTGCTGAAAAATTGCACCTCGCTTTCAATTCTTGGCACATACGTATCAATATAGT